>JAYJMB010065700.1:14028-70690 GCA_036873735.1 Pouteria campechiana
GAAGAAGAAGAAGAAGAAGAAGAAGAAGAAAGCAAAGGCTTTGAAGACAAACAACAAGAAAAGTTAAATTTTCTGAGATAAAACTTCCATGGACAAATGCAATGGAAGAAAACAAGCTTCGAAGATGAACTACAAGAAGGCTGCTTTGTCTGTGAACCTCAAAGTGAAACTTCTATAGACAAATGCAAGACAGAAGTAGTTGAAGATGAAGCCATGCCAAAGAGCATAAAGTTGTTCGAGAAATTACAACTACTAAACTAACCAAACAAAATTTGTCTGAGACAAAGTAAAAAGAAATAATCCCATCAAGCACTCAGACAAATGAAGAAAGAAGGAATAGTTGCCCAAAATATCATACACAAAGCAAAGAGAACTTTGTCTGACCAACAAAGTTAGAAGAATAGATTCGTCTAAGAATAAAAAGGCAAGATAAATAGACAAAAGAGTACAACTTCGGCTAAGCCAAGACAGACAAATCAAGAATAAAGAAAGTAAGAAGTTACAATGATGAACTCCATCTATTGCTTGAAGAATGCGGAACAAATGAGAAACTCAACTTTGTTTATGGGATTAAATTCATCTGTTACTTACTTTAGATAAAGTAATAGGCAAAGTGGAAGATGAAGTAGAAGCTGCATAGACAAAGATGCACAGATGGAGTAGCTACTTGGATAAATGAACTTCAATAGACAAAGGCACATTCGTTTGCAACTTACTACAGAGAAACTTATAGATGAAGTGCGGAGTAATTAGTCCAAGACAAAATAAAGCAAAATTCATCTATCACATACATTGGAAGAATATTGGACTTCATCTGTTCGAGTAAGATAAAATAGAATTCATTTGTCACCTCCAATAGACAAATATGGAACAAAAGAAGAACATCATACTTCATCTATTCATGTAAACAAAGGAGAGTTGTCTATCAACTAATTCAACTTTGTCTACACCACTCAAAGTTTGTCTACTATTTACAATAGACAAAGCACAATTGCGAAGGATAGACTGGTGACAAATCTCTTGGAGGATTTTGTGTAAATAAAGCAGAGTATGTCTATTGATCAATTTAACTTCGTTTGTGCCACCTAGAGTTTGTTTGTTATTTACAACAGACAACTCACTCTTACGAAGGATTGAATGATAGACAAAATAATGGGAGAATTTGTTTATAACTTATGATAGACAAATGTAGATGAAGAGAGGCTATGACTTTCCAGGGGAAAATCAATTTATGTGACTTGTATCTAAATGGCATCTGCATCCATGCTTTCATTATGCAAACCCATTTTAGTCACCATTTTTGGCAATAAGTGGTGCTGCAAGTTTTCAAGCCATGTCAGGTAAAAATGAGAAAAGACATTTTAGCAACAGCTTATCTTCTTCTCTGTAAAAGAACAATGATGTAGCAACTCGAGACAAATCAGAAAGGCATAAACTTCAACAGTAAAAATCTTAATGGTCTTATTCATTCATTGTTGCTCTCGTTTCTGCATTTACGGCACCCATCTTCTTTAATGGTTAAAATTATGAAGAAGCTATTTAAGGAGAAAAGGTTGAATAATTTCAAGGTGGTGAAGAAAGTTATTTCATATGAGCTTAATCTTATACAAATCCTTCCACCCATGGTCGAGAGCTTCAACCGTCATCTATCTTTTATGATCTTAAACCGTATATTCTTATAACCATTAACTTTACATTATGAGAAGATCTTTATATTACATATAGTTGTAAAGAGATCAAATCTTCCCTTGTGCTTAAGTGAAACACAATGTAAAAGTGTGTAAGTTTTCTGGTAAACTTGAAACTAGAGTGTTATTGGTGAGTTCTGGAAAACCAACAAGTATGCTGGTGGTTTTCAAAATCAGTGAGTTTCCTGGTGAGCTCATAAAAACTAGTGAGTTTCCTGGTGAGCTTGTAGAAACTAGTGAGTTTTCTAGTGAGCTTGTGAAAACTAGAAAAGGGCTAGGAGCACTATGTTTATGCCTTTTGGAGCTAAAATCCAGAAGAGTGTTGAGAACATTGTTTACGCCCCCTAGAGCTGGAATCTAGAAGAGTGCTGGGAGTACTTCTATATTTCCATTATATGGGATATAGTAGAACCCAAGACACAATAAGTGTGTGCTCTTGGAAGAGTGAATGTAGGGATGGGGTTTCTAAACCATTCTAAAAATTGTTTTGTTTGTGTGCCTATTTATTTTTTTTATTCCTCATACACTTTATTATTTTTATTATTTATCTTGCAATGCACTACACACAATCATGAAAAGAGATAAATATTTCAATAGAGGTTAAGCAATATAATTTTACATACCCAATTCACCACTCCCCTCTTGGGTTAAGCTATGCTATGGGACTCTACAAGTGGTATCAGAGCGGGGTAGATAAATGATTCCAGTGATCCGTTTAGCTTACCCAACAATTTCATTCTCTATGTTCTTCAAAAACCAGTCCATCTCCCATATTTCAAACTTTTAATCGATTAAATTGGATATAATGGAAAAGGAGATTGGAAATATATCTTATAGCCAAATGAACCTCATCTATAGAAAATCACCTATATTGGCATAAATGAGGATGAAACTATAGTAGAGCTGAAAGTGTTGAAATCTCACTATACGCTCTTTGTCCCACCATTTGCAAAGATGTCTTGGCTTATAAGTTGACATGAGAAAGCTTTAGACAAGTCAAAACAAATTCTTAAAGGGCAAAACACTTTGTACTCACACATTACTTATGTTACTATTGAAACTAACTTGAGTGTAGGAAATCAAGGGAAGGATAAAATAAACTCCTAAAGAAGAAAAAGAAAAAGAAAGAAGACTTGTTCTGAAGAAACAAAATGAAGACATGATGAAATACCAGGTTCCTTTGAAATAAAAAGGAAAGGTAAGTGCAAGTATGACATTTGACTCAAATGCCTTCATTGAATATGTCATTATCTGAATTTTTAAAATATTACTTATGCATTTCTTTTATTTCATAAGAATTCATGTACAATCTTTCAATTATTTATTTCTATCTATTTACATAACTATAGAAACAAGTTTCTATTCAAGGATTTTACATTCATTTATTTATACATTAATAGAAATTTAGACATCATATTTAGAATTTTGATTGATTAGCTAACTGTACATTGATAGAAATGAAAATTCATATATCGTGTTGTTTGTACATATTGTTGGTCCCGAAGATTAGGCAAAAATTCAAGAGGGGAGGGGTGACTTAGGTACTTAAAAAATTACTCTATGCCTTTAGGATTAAATGCCCTATAGCAATTAATTCAAATCACTCAATCAATCAATGCACAATAAATAAAACACAAGGATTTTTATAGTGGTTCGAGTAAATAATCTATTCCACTCTTCCAAGAACACTCTTTTCTAAGTGTCTTGGGTTTCACTATCTCCAATAACAAAAATACAATAATACTGTCAGTACTCTTCTAGATTCTAGCTCTAGGGGGCACAAACATAGTGCTCCCACCACTCTTCTAGATTCCAGCTTTAGGAGGCATGATCATAGTGCCCCCAGCATTCTTCTAGATTCTAGTTCTAGGGGCATAAATAAATAGCTCTTATCTGCACTTAGACAATCAAAACTCTTCTTAAGTCTAGTATCAACCACTAACTCAAGGAGCTTACAATAAATAACAAAAGTTAAAGCACAGATACTTCTTAATAAGCACAGGGGAAGGTTTCTAAAAATTAAATGCAGAAGTAAATGATCTTCTTAAAAGGTGGTTGGGAGCTTTTAAAGAAAGTTGAGGAAGGTCTGAATGCAAGGCTCAGACTCTTGAAAGATAGTAGAAGGTTTTGGCTCAGATCAGTAAATGCTCTCAAGAGAGTTTTGAATATTTTCATTAATGCTTATGTTTATCTTCTTATTCCAATAAGGCTTCATTTATAACTACTTTGAATTTCAGCCGTTGGTGGTACGTGAACTCCACTAATGACGGAAGACCATTCTGAGTAGCACATTTGAATTTTCTGACTTATGCTTAATCCTCATTTGCTAAAATGCCTGCAATGTCAACTTTGGAGAAGATGATTTTCTAATTCATAATAAGTATCAGTCGAAGAGTTGCTGCAATGACTAATTCCTTTCATTAATATGGAAAGATCATCATTAATGTTAAACAAAGACCATCATCTCATTTTGCTCGTTGTTTGTATTTACTTATGACATAAAAATTATCTATCAAGTTATTCATCAGACAAAGTCTCTTCATGTTCTAGTTTGTCCATGGTAAGTAGCAGACGAATCTAGTTATCGCAGATGGTTAGTCTTCTTAGCACTTCATCTATGTGTTTGTCCATTCCACATAATAGACAAATCATGAAGTTATAGATGAATCATCTTTCTGGTACTTTATCTATCGGGTTGTCTGTTTTAAGTAACTGGAGGACTCGTTGGAGCGTAGACAAATTTTCTTCAGCACTTCGTCTGTTAGATTATCTATTATAAGTAACAGATAAATCATTAAGATGTAGATGAATTATTCTTTTATTTGTTGGAGATAGTAGACAAATTTAGAGGTACAGACAAACACCATTGCTCCACTAGATGAACTTCACTGCTTTTCCAGACGACCTTCATTTCTCCGCCTTTATCTGTTCTTAACAGACAATCATTGGCTTGACTATTGCTCAGTTATGATAGATGAAGTCTATTATATGTATTCACTCAAGCTTTCACATTATGTACTAAAATAAAGATGTATATTATTCTTGCTCTATAAGATATTAAAATCACATGAGGATAAAATACATTCAGATTATATATCTGAAAGCTAACAACATAGCAATTGCAGAAAACTTCTAAATGCAAGATTAAAATTATTTGCAATCAACTGCCTTAACTATCTGCTATGTTCAAAAAGAATTAAACTACTAAAGGTTGCGGAAGAAGAAGAAGAAGAAAGTAAAGGCCTTGAAGACAAGCAACAAGAAAGGTTACATTGTCTAAGAAAAAACTTCCACAGACAAATGCAATGGAAGAAAACAAGGCATTGAAGACAAGCTACAAGAAGGCTGTTTTGTTTATTAACTCAAAGAGAAACTTACACAAACAAATACAAGACAAAAGTAGTTGAAGATGAAGCCATGGTTAAAGAGTATAAAGTTGTTTGAGAAATTCCAACTATCTACACTGACCAGACAAAATTTGTCTAAGACAAAGTAAGAAGAAGTGATCCCATCAAGCGCTCAGACAAATGTAGAAAGAAGGAATAACCACCCAAAATATCATGCACAAAGTGAAGAAAACTTTGTCTGACCAACAAAGTTAGAAGAAAGGATTCGTCTGAGGATAAAAAGGTAAGATGAATAGATAAAGTAGTGCAATTTTGACTAAGCCAAGACAGACAAATTAAGAATGAAGAAAGCAAGAAATTGCAGTGATGAACTCTATCTACTGCTCAAAGGATGTAGAATAAATGAGGAAATCAACTTCATTTGTGGAATTAAATTCATCCGTTACTTACTTTAAACAAAGTAACAGACAAAGTAAAAAATGAAGTAAAAGTTGTACAGTGAGGATAAACGAAGCTGCACAGATAAAGTAGCTACTTAGACAAATGAAATTTAACAGACAAAGGCACATTCGTCTGCAATTTACTATAGAGAAACCTATAGATGAAGTGCAGAGTAATTTGTCCAAGATAAAGTACGCTAAAGTTCATTTGTCACTTATATCACATGAATATTGGACTTCATCTGTTCAAGCAAGACAATGCAAAATTTGCCTATCACCTCCAACAGACAAATGTGGAACAAAAGAAGAACATCATACTTCGTCTATTTGTGCAGGGAGACTAATCTATCAACTAGTACAACTTTGTCTATGCCACCTAAAGTTTATCTACTATTTACAACAGACAAAGAAAAATTGTGAAGGATAGACTGATAGATAATTGCTTAGAGGAATTTGTGCAGATAAAGCAGAGCTTGTCTATCAATTAGTTTAACTTCATCTACATCACCTAGAGTTCATCTGTTATTTACAATAGATAAATCACTCTTATAAAGGATAGACAAATCACTCTTATAAAGGATTGACTGATAGACAAACTAATGGGAGAATTCGTCTATAACTTATAATAGACAAATGTAGATAAAGAGAGGCCGTGACTTGTTAGAGAAAAATTGATTTATATGACTTGCATCTAAATGTCATCTACATCTATTCTTTCACTATGTAGACTTATTTTAGTCACCATTTTTGGCAACAAGTGGCACTACAAGTTTTTAAGCTGTGTCAAGTCAAAATGAAAAAAGACATTTCAACAACAACTTATCTTCTTCTCTGTAAAAGAACAACGATGAAGCAGCTCGAGATAAATCAAAAAGGCATCGACTTCAATAGCAAAAATCTCAATGGTCTTATTCATTCATTGTTGCTCTCATTTCTGCATTCAACAAAACCCATATTTTCCAATGGTCAAAATTATAAAGAAGCTATTCAAGGAGAAAAGGTGGAATGATTCAACATAGTGAAGGAAGACATTTCAAATGAGCTTGATCTTATGCAAATCCTTCCACCCGTGGCTAAGAGCTTAAACTATCATTTATCTTTCATGAGCTTAAACTGCATATCCTTATGGCCATTATACTTATATTATGGGTAGATTTTGTATTATATAAAGTTGTAAGAAGATCAAATCTTTTCCTATACTTAAGTGAAACACTATGTAAAAGTGTATAAGTTTTCTGGTAAACTTGAAACCAGAGAGTTGTTGGTGAGCTCTAGAAAATCAACAAGTTTGCTGGTGATTTTCGAAACCAGTAAGTTTTCTGGTGAGCTTGTGAAAACCAAAAGAGTACTGGGAGTATAATGTTTAAGTCACCTAGAGTTGGAATCTAGAAGAGTGTTGGGAACATTGTTTATACCCCCCCTAGAGTCGGAATCTAGAAGAGTGTTGAGAGCACTTTTGTATTTCTATTTTATGGGATATCATGGAATCCAAGGCAAAATTAGTATGTGCTCTTGGAAGGGTAAATGTAGAGATGGAGTTTTCGAACCACTATAAAAATAATATTATTTATGTGTCTGGTTATTTGTTTTATTCCTCTTACACTTAATTATTTTTACTATTTATCTTATAATACACCACACACAGTCATGAAAAGAGTAAAATTTTTTAATAGAGATTAAGCAATGAATTTTTACATACCCAATTCACCCCCCCCCCTTTGGGGTTAAGCCTTATTATGGGATTCTACAGACTTAGCATAGGGATTTCTAGAAATAGGAATAACGACCCTAAGTCTTTCTTTATAACCTGGATGGGTGAGTTTTAGGAGGAGGTAGACCTTTCAAGATTGCTAGCAAGTTTACATTTCTATGCTCAATGTACATTACTTCTATAAGACAATGAAAGTTTGGATTTAGAGTATCTATTATAGCAATTAAGTGTTGTGGTGACTGTCTTGGAAGTTTTATGTTAGCGGAAGGGTCAAACTCTACTGGAGTCGGCGTATTAGATCAGGAAGGTGGTTTGAACTCCCCTATGAACTTTTCTAGATAACGATCAACATTTGGAATGGGTTTAGTTCTGAAACCTTTAGGAAAAGGTCTTTTCATAATGGTGATGTTGAGAGTAATGAATTCAGGATCATCAAAATGTGAAATGGGAACATACAAATGAGTGAAAGGTGCATTTTTGAGCTTCCATATTAAAAGTTATGTCTTCATTTACTGCTACTCTAGCACCGAATTTTTCCCGAGTCATTTTTATTTTCTGTTTAAGTTTTATAGGAGGTAGAAGAGACACATTCAGAGAAATTCTAGATAGAACTACTGACATGGAAAACTTTTAGATGATTGGGTATACATAGAGAGTTCTGTGATGACAACATCTCTGTATAGAGAAATAAAGAATTCATGAGTGAAGTGCTTTGGAATGACCCTAGTTTTAAAAGGTGGGAGAGGTGTTTGAGAGGTTGGAGGAGGAGTAGGAGAGACAATTTGAGAAGCTAGTGCTAGAGAAATAGAAGATTGAGAAGTTGAAGATGGAGAAGGATGTGTTGTCTGTTTAGAAGGAGGAGATGGTTCTAGAGTCTGAACAAGAGTAAAAGAAGTGGATTGAGTGGTAGTTTGTGGAGTTAGAGAGGGATGTGAAGCAACTTGAGGAGCAGTTTCAGGAGTAGTTGTGATGGAGGAGAGGGATTTTTCTAGGGAGGGGAGTGAGAGGATTTCTTGAAAGTGGACTATTGAGACTTGAGGAGTTTGGCGATTGGAATGGTTGACTCAGAAATGGAGGATAGTAAGTTAAAGGAAGATGAAGTGGACTTGGATGGTTTAGAACATTTCTATAGAAGAATGGTAGTAATGTGAGAAGTGGCAAGTAGAGAAGTGTGAGTTGTGAGATGAGGAGAAGAGGGAGCATCTAATGAATGAGTAGATCAGATGGAGAGGCAGGTATAGGCTCATGAATAGGAGAGGAAGGTGAGGGATGATAAGATGGAGAGTGGTGAGAATGGTGTGAAAGGTGAGATTGAGGGATGTCAGGGGTGAAGAGGATATGAGATCATGGACAGGTGATGCTGGAGAAGTGGATTGAGCAAGCTTGGATTGAATTTTGATGGATTCAACCAAAGAGGTCAGAGTATCCAGCTTTTAACACACTAAATCCATCTTATCATTGAGACTTGACATAGATGCTTCAATATTTGTTAGCCTACCCTCAAATTTTTGGGAAGTGGAAGGTGAGGATTTGATTACAAAGGAGAATTTTGTTGTCTCTGCTTCTATATCTATTACAACTGCTTGTGTTACTATTTCCTGAGCTTCATTTCTAAAGTCACTATCTTCTCTTATATTGACACTTTCTCTTCTTATCTCATCTACTCTTGCTTTTGTTTCTCTCATTTCAACAATGACTTCTTCTTCTTCTTCTCTCATTTTTATTGTCATTTCTTCTACTCTGTTAGTGGTAATTAGTTCTAGATTTTTCCATAAAATCTCTTCCCTTATTTCCTTAGCTATAGCAGACAATTCTATTTCTCTTCATTTTGTTATTACTCCTTCAATTCTTGCTCTTTTAGATGTCTTAGTACTTTTGGGTCCTATTTTACTCAAGCTTACTTAATTCAATATGTTTGAATTCTTAATTTCTTCTCCTTCTTCAGTTGACAAATTTATTTATTCTCACCTTAGGAATTTTATCAGAACCATTTCATAAGGAAGAGGGAATCTTTTAGTTATTTTGACCAGAAATAGATGATCTGAAATTGTCTTTGACAAGTCTATTTTCATTTTGTTCTTTAGTGCCAATAAAATTATGACATCTTTCTCAGAAATATTATCTCTACCTCCTATTTTTGGAAAGATGTTATTGACGAGCAAAATGTGAGTCATTCTCAGATTTATATCCAGATTACTGGGATGTAAACTCTTTACATCATCTCCAATTTTTATTCCAGCTAAATCTGAAAATAGTTGTTTTTTGGATTTAAGTCAATCCTTTTCTTCTCTTTCAACTATAGAGAGATTCAAATATTCCCTTATACTTTCAGGGGACAAGTCTAGTATTTTGTCTCCTATCCATGATTTCTTTAGCTTCAAATCATAGTTGTAAAATAATACTTATATCGTTCTCTTGTAGCACATCTCATTGCAACTCATAAAATTGGTCCACCCTTGGATTTTTATCCAATCTACATATTTCCATGTTCAAGTTATTTTCACCAAGTTTTTTAAAATCAAGAATTTTTCCCTTCACTACCTTTTTCCTTTCATACATATTCACAGAACTATTGTAGGCAGATTCATTGTTCTGGAAAATTAACTCTACCCGATGATTATCGTTCAGTGTTCTTCTCTATGATGAAGATGCTTCTTCTTATTGTTCCTCTCTTTCTCTTCTTCTTCCTCCTAATTCTGTAGATGCTGATGCCACTACTATGCTTGACTCAATCATTTCAGCCATTTTGCAACAATCAAGATTTTAGGGTTTCGGATTGGTATGAAGAAGAAATGAATTTGGGGATTCTTTAGAGCAGAGTTATGGTGGAATATGGAAGAACAAAGATAAAGATTTGAGAGACAGAGAAATGTTTAAATATCGGGGGAAGTTGACCCATCTTCTCAGTGGATTGAGATTTTGGACACAGGGAATAGAAGTGAAAGATAATGTCGATGTATCTAGAATGAAGTCTCAAAGAGATTTCACTATTTACTCTAGGGTTTTAAGATGTTTCAAACTTAGAGATAGATTTCGGACATGGAGACTAGATTTTTGAACATAGAGAGGAATTTCAGACACATAATGAAATTTTATGCGATTCAAAATTCCAATGATACATGGTATGAGTTTAACTATAGGCTTAAAGATATGAAATGCATATGATGTCCAAAAGACTAGCCAAATGTCTAAAATATTATTTGAAGTGTTTTAACTATGAATTGAGTTAAATGATTAACTAATCTTTCATTTAGTATGAATCATTTCATAGCATATATGAAATGAATGATTATTATGCATATAAAAGTATAACATTAAAATACATAGCTAAGAGCATCACATATTGATCATATATAAGTCATGCATAGAAATCTAATATGTCTGGTCTCCTTATTCCTATCATGTGTAACCAAAATTGGTATATCACATGTTGCATTTTGCAGTACTCAAGCACACTTGCATTGATAGGTTATGCTATGTTCTTTGGTACCCATTTAGAAATAGGTTTAGGTGGGTTAGTGGCAACATACTTTGGTACCCATGACTTCTTTGGTGCCATTAAGTTGATATTTGGAAATTGTGTAGCATTTACAATATTTGCAACATCTTTGGGGATCCAAATTAGGTTCTGTTTGGGCTTCCACTTTCTTCCAAAATGATTATCCTTTTTCTTTTGTTGTTGTCCACCTTTTCTCGTTTGTTTCAATTTCAATAAGGTGGAGGTCAAGGTTTTTCTTAAAGCACTGTTCTCTGCCTTGACCTGCTCAAGTTCATTAATGGTATAAAGTTTACTCTTAAGCAAATCATTCTCGTCTTTCAATCTACAACATTCATTGGTCATTTTAAGTCTTTTGATCTCCTTGTGTCTAATCTTTAAGAGCTTGAAATCATCATATAGTTCCTTTAAAATTTCTTGAAAATTGGGAGTTTCAAATTCAGAAAATACCTCATTGTCATGAATGGACATGAAGCTAGTAAAAGTGATTTGTTATCCTTTTGCTTGCTTTGAGTTTTCAGGTATTAAACTTTCTAATCCCTCCCTTTCTTGTACATCAATTTTAGTTATAGTCCTCTGAACCTAATTAGTTATATCATAAATGTTCTCTAGAGTATCCCATATATCTTTAGCAAAATTGCACATAGAAATTTTATCAAACTCTAAAGGAGATAATGCACAATAAAGACAATGCTTCACCTTGGCATGTTTTTCTATAGCTTATATGTCCTCTAGGGTGTATTAGTCTTTGCTATTGAGGACTACCTAGCCATTTTCAATGATAAGTCTCAATTGGTAATATATGGCTATTATAAAATTTTGCATTTTCATGTTTCAAGACCCATAATTGTTACCATCGAAGTATGCAAGTTTGGAAATGAACTATCCATCTGCAAATATATTGTAGAACATGTTGGCCATTAGGATCTTTTCAAATAGTTAAAATATTCATTAATCAAGATTAACTATTGAAGCCTACTCTGATACCAATTATTGGTCCTGTTCTAGTGGTAGCTCAAGAGGGGGGGTGATTTGAGCTTTTGAAAATTTTTTGCCAAATAAAAATAAAGTATTGTAAATAATAGAATTAAATCACATAGCACACAAACAAGGATATTTTGGCCCAACTTGGTACCCAATCCACTCTCTGAGTCAGCCTTGTTACACAAAGGTTCTCCTATCACTTGTTGGTCTTCCTGAGCTCACGAACAAACTCTTACAACTAGTTAGTTTCTAAGCTAACCAATGAACTTGTTGGTTTCCTAGCTCACAAAAAAATTATGCATGCCTCTAGTTAGGTTGATTTGTACACAAGATAAACACAAAATTACTAAATGAATAGATAATTAAAAACTTGAGATCAAATTCTAGGAGTTGAAGATGTGTGAGCTTTGAGCGCAGATTTGCAATCAATATGTTGGAGTTGTGAAATCTTAGAAGAAGAACTTAAATCGATGCAAATGCTCTATAGTTTCTCTTTTCTTATTTGATTGGCTTGAATTGATAACCTTGAAAAATCTATTATTTCTCCTTTTATACTTGATTTAAAAATTTATGCTTTGGAGAAGATGGTAGTCATTAAATATGAACAAATCATTAAAATTTTTTACCTTTTGGAACTTTCTCCTTGTTTCTTACTGACTTAAGGCTATTCAACAATGTCAAGAATGAGTAGCTGTGTCTGATATTAAGATTTCAGACTTCCTTGAGTCAAATAGCTTGCGATAGATTACACTCAGCTATGTCTTAAAATGAATTTCCATTTTCGGAAGTGAATGGCCATGTCCAAAGTTAATATTTCGGACTGGAACTGGTGTTTAGCTTGCAATAGACTTCATTCACCTATGTCCGAAAGATGAATCGCTATGTTGGGAATTGAATAGCCATATTCAAAGTTAATATTTTGGACTTGGATGAACCATTCACTTTCCAACGAACTTCTTTCACCTATATCCAAAAATGATTCACCAAGGCCGAAATTGGATAGCCATATTTGGAGTTAATATTTTGGACTTGAACTAGCATGAATCATTCTTAGTCACATGATTGAGCTTTGGCTATGTCCGAAAGAGATGGTTGTGTACGATTTTAGTCTCTTTGTCCTGAGTTATGATTTGGGACTTAACTTTGCTTGCTTTGGCAAAGTCTGAGTCTTGGCACTTTGGATTTCCAGACTTGGAATTTTGACATCTTGGATTCATACTGTATCAGTGTCCTAACTTGGATTCCATGTCCGAATTGATCATGCAATGTCCAAACTTGTTTCTTTGTCTGCGATGTCCAAACCTTTGCTTGAGTCTGAAATTCGGTTGTACTTTATTTTTAAGTCTATTTTGAAGCCAGATTGTATCCGAACTTGGGCATCAATTTGATTAACTTTGATAGCATTCTAAAGTGCTTCCAAAGTATCTTGTGAGCTTGATTGATGCCAAACATATCCTTCAACTAAAAGTTTTTCCTAGAATGCTTATCTAAAACAATCTAGAAGAAGTTCCAAGCTTTGATCATATGTCTTTAGTTAACACTTTTCAAACTCATTGAGTTTCTTCACAAATTGGATTTAATCTTCATGAACTCACTTATGTCTAGTTTCATTTAAAATTCTTTTCAAAGTTTTAGTGTCATTCTTTCTTTTTTAAACATTTACATTTTCTTCCTTTATGGATATAATCTATGTTTTGTGCTGTCCACTTAACTAAAGTTAATTCCCTAAAAAATTGTTTATACCTATCATTGCAATACTAGGAAACATAATTGTCAGTACCTTAATCATTCACTCATGTGCTTTTGATCGTAATCAAAATTTAACTAGTTAAATATGTTCATCATCAAAATCAAGCGAGGTAAAGGAAGTTTGGATCAACTAGGTCAACAATTTTACCAAACAGTTAATGAGGATTGCCCATATTGAGTTATAATAGAGTTTATACTTGTGGGTTGCAAGTAGAAGTTTGAAATATTCCATCTTCTACTAGTTGTATTTTTTCAATTGGTTTGGTAAATAGAGATTTGATTAAACTATAAATAGTTTTATAAATTTTACTAATCCTAGGTTATGTTATGGTAGAGTTATACTTTGTGTAAGAATGTCTTGAAGGCATTGAATATTGCCCTTACTTAAATATTTTAAGGTTTTTACAGAATAGATCCTATATGTTTTTAAATATTGTAGAATGCATCTTATTGTCAATGTTATTGCAATATCTAATGGATTTCAGCATACATGCTTTTTTATATTTTATAATTTATAAAATACCAAAAATATTCCAAAAGTCATCTTCCTTATTCATCCAATAACCCCAACCTATATCGATGATCTCGATCTATATTGATAGTTACAATGTTTTAAAAGCATTTTCATTTCCTGAAAGAAATAGAAGATTGAAAGTATATACATATGCAAATTCTAAATAAATCTTAAATACATTCATTTTAGTCATATGGGGTTTTCTTTCTTCTCAATAATCAATCATTGTTTCACTCTAAACCAAGTTTCAAAGGTTCTTAGATTTTGTCTTCCTTTATTGTGGCTAAGAATGAAAACCCTTTCACACTACCAGCCCCCACAATATTATCTTCCAAGATTGGGGTTTCTACAATCCTTAATTTTCTTGTTCAGGAGTCTCAAACTGCTACTTTTCTTCCCCAATCTCGAGTTTTTTTAGGTTATAGGGACTTTGAATCTATGAGAGCATATAGGTAAGCATTTTGTCCTAACATTTTAGTTTAATACTCCATTAGCAAAAAATCAAATGACATTCGACTCCATTAGTTACCAAGGTCTATTTTGTAATACTAAAAACTTGCAAGGTTTATTTTCCAAATATACAAAATATATGCTCTAATTTATAATTAAGTACAAATATGGGGTCTATTTTGTAAAATATGCTCATTTTTAAAATCTTTCAAGTTTGCGTATTCATAAAATTTGTTGGTGTGGATGCATAATTTTGATGAAAAACAAAAGTCAATTAAGTTATACTAATGAATATTTGTCAAGTACTTAAGTATGCAGAAACAAGTTGCAGAAGCATAAAAATTTGCAAATAAAGTCTAACATTTTGAAAGAAATAGAAGAGAAAAATAGGAGCTTTGAATCTTGTTTATAGTGAGATGCATCAGACAAATGAAAAGCTGAAGATAAGATTAAGAAACAGACTGTTTGTTCATGCCATAAAGACCTGTCCAAAGTCTGCCATATTGACTACTCAAAAAAAGTAAAGACAAAGCTACAGTCAAAATGTGTTCATCCGCAATCTGAAGATCATCTAAATCAATTATGGACAAAGTAGAGTGAAGTAGAAGTTCATCTAAAGGTTCAAGGCAGATGCCTCGGATAAATGCATAAGGCCACGGATAAAACAAAATGAAGAGGAACTTCATCTAAAGACTTAAGGCAAAAATCTTGGACAAATGTAGAAGACAAGGACGAGATTCGGACAAAGCAAAATGAAGAAACTTCATCTGATCAAAAATGGCTAAGCAAAATTTGTCCAAAATTAACTTCAGACAACGTAACAGTTTAGTGAATTTGTCCAAAACTTACTTTAAGTAAATGAGATGAGGCATGGAACAAAGTAACAGTTCAGTGAGTTTGTCCAAAACTTACTTTGGGTAAATGAGATGAAGCGCAGGACAAAGTAACGATTTAGTGAGTTTGTCCAAAACTTACTTCAGGTAAATGAGAAAAAGTATAGGAAAAAGTAACAGTTTAGTGAGTTTGTCCAAAACTTACTTTGGGTAAATGAGATGAAGCGTAGGACAAAGTAACGATTTAGTGAGTTTGTCCAAAACTTACTTCAGGTAAATGAGAAAAAGTGTAGGAAAAAGTAACAGTTTAGTGAGTTTGTCCAAAACTTACTTTAGGTAAATGGGATGAAACATGGGACAAAGTGAATTAGCCAAATTTGTCTGAACTTAATACTTTCTTCCTAAAACTGTGAATCAGTGAGTGCTGCAGACATTTCCTCATTCGATGCTTGCCCAAATCAGAAATTCATCTTCTCGCTTGAGGCAAGAATGACACCATAAGAATTCCAACTAATGAGAATTAATTAGAAGATAACAATTTTAAAATAACTAATCAAAATAGTCTTCTACAATTAATGGAGGCCACCTACCACCAACGGCTAGAATTCAAAACAGATATAAATAGAATAAAGCTGGTAAAAAAAAGAGAACTTTTTGAGAAGAAGAAAAATCAACTGCTTATTATTTCTTGAGCTATAACCTTCATTCATCTTTTAAGTGTTTTTTTCTCACCGTAAAAGTTCATTTTTCACATTTAGGTGGAAGCTATAAATTATTATTTTTTCTAAATGCGCTTCTACAACAATACTTTTGTAAAAGTGCTAAATCTCACTGTGCATCCAAATGAAGCATTAATCCTTCTACATCATCTCTAAAAGACCTCCAACTACTTTCTAAGAAAATCATTTACCTCTACATTTAACGCTACAAACTCTTTCTTTAAGCTTATAGTGAGATACTTGGAAAGTGTGCTTAAACTTTAACTCATCTTTATATCTTTGTAATTGCCTTCAGTTGGTGAGTGTTGACCAAGCTCAAGAAGAGCTATGACTATCTGAATGTAGACAAGATCTAACTTACTTACACCCCCTAGAGCTAGAATCTAGAGAGTGCTAGAAGCACTAGTTTATGCTCCCTAGAACTAGAATCTAGAAAAGTGCTAGGAGCATTGTATACACCCCCTAGAGCTAGAATCTAGAAGAGTATTGGGAGCACCGTGCACACCCCATAAAGCTAAAATCTAAACAATGCTGGGAGCACTATTGTATTTTTGCTATAGTGAGATAGTAGAAATCGAGACACTAAGACGAAAATATGCTTGGAAGAGTGGAGTAGGGATGGTTGCCCGAACCACTATAAAATTCCCTGTCTTATTTATTTGTGTGATTATTGTTTGATTACATTGCTTACTAGAGGGACATTATATCTCAAAGGGGTCTAGTAAAAGTTTTAAATTCTCAATTCACCCCTCCCCTCTTAAGTATTTGCCATCCTTTTGGGACTAACAAGTGGTATTAGAGCTAGACTATGTAAAATTTGAAATGATCCAATGGCAAACCCATTATCCTCTACTCATGTTTTCACCGAGGGACAATCATCTATCCGGCCACCCGTATTTGATGGAATCAACTGTGCATATTGAAAGTTGATGATAAAGTAATTTATTATGGCCAACGATATGGATTCTTTGAAGGCCATTGAAGTAGGAGTTACTCTCCCTACCAATGAAATTGGTGTATGGAGTAGAGAAGAAACCAACGCAACCCAAAATAATGCAAAGCTATGAATTCATTATTCTATGAGTTGTTGGATACTGAATTTGATAGAGTGTGTTCTTTCATGTAAGCCCTTGAATTTTGGTATAAGACTATATTAATATATTAAGGTATGGTAATGAGTGAAGTTGGATAAGTTTATAAAGTTTAATTTAATTAAGTGTGAATTAAGGTGTAAATGATGAATACTGAGTGGTAAGATTAATTGGGCTTTAGAATTATTCAACAAATGATAAAGGTTAATATTAAATCATGATTTAATATTATAATATCAATGGGACACTTAGAATAATAGTAAGTACATTAAAGGAGTTGGCATAAAGCAGAAGTTAAGTTGTCCAAAATTAGTTAAGTTGACTAAAACTTTTGGAGGGTTTAAAAAAATAAATAAATATAATTTAGAAAATATCCTAACACAATATTTATTGATCTAGTAATTATCTAGTCATTTGAATCACCAAAATTAGAGTTCTATAGTTAATGTTATGAATTTTTATAGAATTGTACTATGCTGGTAGCAACATAATAGCCTAAAGATTATCAATGTTATACTATTTATGATCCGAATTTAGACATATGGTTAACATGAAAGTTGTAGATATCAAAATTATCTATTCATGGGATTTTGAACCACTAAAATTGGAGTCTTAGAGCTTAAGATATGATCATTTTACTGAAACTGCACCAAAGTCATATATGTAGAAAATAGTGATGACATGGCAGGTAGTTGGAGTGAATTTTTAGAAATTGAATTTGGAGAAATTTTCAACATAAATATTATTTTTCTTAAAATTATATATCCATATAAATTTAAATCACCCCAATTGGAGTTGTATATCACAAGATATGAATTTTTTGTAAAGTTGCTCCAAGCTGTCAATGTGAATAGTAACCCAGACGGTTGAGCATTAATTGTAACTAATTTTTCTCATAATTCATGCCATAATTTAGAAACATGCTCAACATGAAAGTTGTATATATTGGAATTATATTTAAATAGAAACTTGAATCATTTAATTCTGATCTGTCTAGCATAAGATATGATTTTTTTCTAAAGACTGCTCTATATGAACAGTAAAATCGCGTGAACAGTGAACAACGACTTTTTGGTTTTATACCCTGTTCAAGCTATTTTTCTTCATCATTTTTTTTCTTCTTTGTTCTTACTGGTGATGGAAAACCCAAGGGAAGTTTCTTTCTTAGCTATGATTAAAGCGCAAGAGAGCTAGAGGTAAGTGAGATTAGTTATTCCTATTATGCTATTAAGGTTAATCAAGCAAGAATAGCTTTTTTGGGATTTTAGGAAAAAGTAAATATTTAAGAATTTTGATATAAATGAATATAAATTGTGTAAAATATGAATTAAATACTTTTAATTTTATAATTAGACATGATGATTCACTTTAGCCTAGTTGGATTGACTTGGAAGTTTCAAAATATGAGAAATCCACAATTTCACCCAAATTAGGGTTAGGGTTTTGGTGTATTTTGGTAAAATAGAAGAAAATGCTCAAATTAATTAATAAATACATGATTATTTATCTTAGGCTTGACAATGTATGTGAAATACATGTGTTTGTTCTATGAGTATTCTTTTTGAGAAAAATATGGCATGAGCATGAGAAGATGTGGAAATTTTATTTTTGATGGATAATTGGGTGATGAGGATGACCTAGTTGCTAGAGGTGTATGGTTATTATATACCTAATGTGGAATTACGACAAGGGCATGGACAGAGGCACCAGTCGTATTGTTTGGTTGTGAGGTGATATGGTGTGGAGTGTTACTCCATTTATCATGACTTGTGCGTAATACATGGAAATCGAGTAGCGATGTGAATTTTCTTATGCCGGCGGACATGATTCTGATTGTGGTATATGGATGATAGAGTGGTGAGGCAAATGCATGGGGCATGATATGGATGGGGCATGATATGCATATGAAATTTGTTTTAGATTGTTGTTTTTGAATATTTTCCTACTTAATGAGTTTGCCCAAACCCACTCTGTTTTATTGAAAGTTTTTTTTTAGATAATAGGACAAGTGAGAGAGAGCCCAACAGGGAGTTGGCGCTCAAGCGGGGATAAGTAGAGGACCTAATCCTCGGATTGTTCATGAATAGTGGGGATGTTATCTTATTTTGAAAAACTTGGAATGTAATTATATTTTGATGGGATTATATAAATTTTGATTGAAAAAATAAATGATAAACATTAGTTATTCTCATACGCTATGATATTGAAATGCTTATCAGATACGTTGCACAGATGGTTCTTTTTCCTTCACATTACTCGATCTTGGGGGAGGTGCTACTAAATTTTTTATTTAAAAATTATACATCGGCCAGCATATTCATGTATAAATATGTAGCAACCATCGGCCGGGGGTGGTGTGGGCCGACGGGGTGCTACATTTCACTACTGTACAAGACATTTGGAATAAGTTAGTGTCTATTTATGAAGGATCCTCACATGTCAAAGGGACCAAGAGGAATATATTGATAGGAGAACTAGAAAATTTTAGAACGAAAGAAGAGGAAAGAATATCTAAAATGTATGCTCTATTTTCTCAAATTATTAATGCTTTAAAAGGCTTAAAAAAAGAAGTTTCAAATTCTGAATAGGTTATAAAGATCTTAAGAGCACTACCAGACTCATGGAACCAAAAAATCATAGCTATTAAGAAAGCAAAGGACTTGAATGTGCTTCTATTAGATGATCTCATCAACTCCTTGATATCACATGAGTTGATCAAAAATAAGAGAGAGGAGTCAATAAAGCAAAAGAAAACTATTTCTCTTAAAGCAACTAAGGTGAGCAGTAGGGAAACTACATCATAGTTTGAAGATGACATGCCATGCTCGCTAGAAACTTTAGAAAACTCATGAGAAGCAATTGAGGTAACATCTAAGAAGATAGCCTAGACAATGAAAAGAAAAGAAGAAGGCTAAAAGAAAGAAAGATCTTCCCATATGCTATAAATGTGGAGGAATTTGACACATGTCTCTAGAGTGTCCTAATGAAAAAAAAAGTGAACGTAAATGATAGAGAAGAAAGGAATAGAAAAGGGAAACAGTTCAAAAGACTATTAAGAAATTAGGCCAAAGGAATGTACATGAACGATGAAGAATCCTCAAGCATGAGATCAAGTGGAAAGGATGATAGAGAAGTGACAACTTTGCAAAAATATATTACATGGCTTATATGGAAAATGAATCAACAAGCTAGCTTTCCACCAAATAACATTGTACAACAGACTTAGAGAATGAGGTAAATTCTTACTACTCTTATAATTCTAATTCTTCAAGCCCAAGTGATAAATATACCAAATGCAAAAAGTTTGATGAACTACAGAGTTATACAACTCTTTTTCAATGAGTTTAAATCCCTTAGTCAAAAGTTTACTCAAAAAAGATACATTTTGATGCAACCGTGAAAGTGAAAAATAAGATATAAATTTCAAACAGTATATTAAGCAAATTCTCCAACCCTAGAGAATTAGTTGCCAAGCTCATGCAAATGACTAGTCAAACTATCAAAAAGGGACTTGGTTATGAACATTCAATTGATGAAAACCCACAAAAATTTGTTGGATGGTCCAAAAGCATGAACCTCATAGATGAAAGAGGAAACTGTCCAAATATTAGAAGACTCATAGGATAGTCTTGGGTGAAGAAACCGATGAACCATCATGCTCCTAGCAGAACCTCAAACACATTATTTTTATAATAGAATTGGATATAAAGTGTATGATTGTTATGCTAAGAAGATGCAAGCAAAATGAGCAAGTTAGTGATGGAAACTCAAGGAATACACATAATCTTTTCTTTCACACAACTTTACTAACATAGTTGAAACTAATGCCTGGGTACCAAAGAGGTAAGAATGTTTATCTTGTATACAGGTAAGCTTCAAAGCCACATCTAGCAATACCTAGTTCATGGATAGTGATTACTCAAGGCCTATGACTAGAAATAAGAATTTATTCAAAGATTCGAAGCCAATAAATGGAGGAATAGTTGCATTTGACAGCAATGATATGGGCTTCATTAAAGGTATAAGTAAAATTTATGGTTTGTTTAATCATGCATAAAAGATGCATTATATGTAAATAGACTCAAGTACAATCTTCTAAGCATTAGCCAATTATGTGATAAAGATCATAGAGTAGTGTTTGAACCATCTTCATGTAATGTATTTAATGTAGATAACAGTTTATTATTCAGCAGAAAAAGGCATAGAAATATTTATCTAGTTTAGCTAGATAAAATTATAGGAAAATGCCTATTTGTTATTAGAGATGATCCATGGTTATGGTACAAAAGTATGGAACATATTAACATGTCAAATATTAAATCCTTTTAGAAAAATGATCTCGTTATTAGTCTACCTAAACTAAATTTTGAGAAACATCAGATGCCAAATGTCAAAACAGACCAAAGTATTATTCCATCCCAAAAATGAAGTGTACACATCTAGACCTCTAAAACTATTGCACATGGATCTTTTTGGACCATTAGATATTATCAGCCTTGGAGGAAGGAGATATATATGTGTGTGTGTGTGTGTGTGTGTCATTATAGATGACTACTCCAGGTTTACATAGGTAATTTTACTAACTAGTAAAGATGAAGCATTTTCAATGTTCTTTGCTTTCTCAAATCTAGTTCAAAATGAGAAGCAAATGTCAATCATATCTATTCGTAGTGATCATGGTGATGAATTTAAAAATAGAAAATTTATTGAATACTGTGAAGAAAAAGGGATTCACCACAACTTCTCATCCCCTAGAACTCCTCAATAAAATGAAGTTATAAAAAGAAAGAATAGAACAATTCAAGAAATGGCAAGGAATATACTAAATGAGAGTAAATTGTCCAAAAGGTTATAGGGAGAAGCAGCTAGCATAATTTGTCATGTGCTAAATAGAGTTACCATTAAAGTAATTCTAAAGAAAACCCTATATGATCTTTGGAAAGGAAGAAGACCTAATATCTCTTATTTCCACTCTTTTGGCTGCTCATGTTATGTGTTGAACAATGGGACAGATAACCTTAGGAGGTATGATCTAAAAAATGATAAAGTTATCTTTCTTGGTTACTCTTCCAATAGCAGAGCATTTAGAGTTTTCATTAAGAGAACATAAATTATAGAAGAGTCTATGCATGTTAAATTTGATAAAACTGACTTAACCCCAAGAAAAGGAGGTTGATAGTGATGTAGATGAAAAATTAAAAAAATGAAAAAGTTGGAAATACAAGATCACAAAGAAAATGACACAAAGCATAAAGAAATGCGAGATCAGATAGTGAGGAGGAGGAAAATATAGGTAATGTTCCCTGTTAACCTCCTACTAATGTGAGATTTATTACTTCCCATCATAGAGATCAAATCATAGGTTATGTTTATGATGGTGTTAAAATAAGAAAATCTATGCAGAACATTTGTGGTTAGTGTGCATTTATCTCTAATTTAGAACCAACTTGCATTAATCAAGCTATAAGTGATGAAAATTGGGTCATCATAATACATGAAGATCTGAACCAATTTGAAAGAAATAAAGTGTGGAACTTAGTTCCAAGACCTAAAAATATTGATGTGATTAGAACTAAATGGGTATTCAAAAATAAACTGGATAAAAGTGGACTAGTTGTAAGAAATAAAGCACGGTTAGTTGCTAAAGGGTATTCTCAAGAAGAGAGAATTGACTTTGAAGAATCATATGACCCTATAACAAGATTGGAAGCCATTAGAATGCTACTTGTCTTTGGATCCTATAAGAACTTTAAATTATTTCATGTGGATATAAAGAGTGCATTTCTACTATCTAAATGAGGAAGTTTATGTGGAACAACCTCTTAGTTTTGAAAGTAATGAATAACTTGATCATGTATATTAGCTCACCAAGGCAGTATATGAATTAAGACAAGCTCCAAGAGCTTGGTATGAACAGTTGAGCAAATTCTTAAACGATCATCAATTCAAGAGAGGAAAAGTTGATACTATATTATTCATCAAGAATGTTAGCATGAATACCTTAATAGTTTAAATTTATGTGGATGATATCATATTTTTTGCTATTAATGACAAACTTTGTCAAGATTTCTCAAAGATAATGAGGAGAAATTTGAAATAAGCATGATGGGCAAATTGAACTACTTCCTTGGATTGCAAATCATACAAAAAGATGAAAGAAACTACATTTTGTTAATCCAAATACACTAGAGAGATGCTATAGAAATTCAAAATAGAAGAAGTAAGAGCAGCAAGCACTCTAATGAGTACATCAACAAGACTTGATAAGGACAAAAAGGATAAACCTGTAGATCAGAAATTATATCGTCGCATGATTGGATCTCTTCTTTATCTTACTTCTAGACCTAATATTTTATTTAGTATATGCTTATGTGATAGATTTCAAGCTACTCCTAAAGAATCTCACCTTCTTACATTAAAAAGAATCTTTAAGTATCTAGTAGGCACACCAAGTCTAGGACTTTTCTATTCCAAAGTATCTGGTTTTAAACTAATTGGATACTCAAATGCAAACTTTGGAGGATACAAAGTTGATAGAAGGAGCATTGGTGGAACCTGTCAATTTTTAGAAAATAGCTTAGTCTCTTGGTTATCTAGAAAATAAACTAGTTTTAATCTTTCTACTATAGAAGCTGAGTATATAGCAGCTAGAAGTTGTTGTGCATAATTGCTTTGGATGAAGCAACAACTTCTAGATTATGAATTAAAATATAGAGACATACCTATTAGGTGTGATAATATTTGTGTCATATTCTTAACAAAGAACCCAATTTTACACTCTCGAACCAAGTATATAGAGATCAGACACCACTTCATCAGAACACCACTTCATCAGAGATCATATAGAAAAACATGATATATGTTTGAAAATTATGCCTACAAGTGCTCAACTTACTAATATCTTTACCAAACCACTATCATTAAAAACCTTCTGCAACATTAGAAAAGAACTAGGCATGACTAATGTAAATGCATAAAATTTGTTATCTTTATGTGTGAATGAAGTATTTTTGATTTGTTTTGTTTATGACTTCATTTCAAATGTTTGAAGTATTGCTTCATCTCAGACAATTAATTTTGTCTAATCATTCTATTTTGGACAAAGCATTTATCCAAAGTTAGTAAACATTTGTTCGAAAATCCTTATGTTTTCTAATCGTTGTCTCCAATCCATACTAATGCTGCTTCTCATATGGTATACATTGTCCGAAGTTAGTACATCTTTGTCCGAGACTCCTTGTTTTATTCCCAAGGGCTCGCATCTTATTTTCTTGCTGAAATCAAATTATAGCTACCAGAAATCACATCATTTCTTATTCTTGGCAAATCTTAACTCACTTTCCTCAAAAATTATATCAATTACCTGATTTTTACCCCACATCCAATCTATATTAGCCCATCTCTACCACCATATGTTAACTACCTAGAACAATGAAGGCATCCAGATGAGAAAGAGTAGAAAATAGAAAGAGAAGGAAGGAAATCTGACATGCACCTATCCATCAAATGAAGAAGCTAAGAATGATTTTGCAACTTTTTCAATATATTTAGTGGGATGAGGATGTTTGTGAAAGAAACGATGTTGTCCTCAATCATATAGCAAATTAAAGGCTAATCTCTTCAACATTTGGCTTCACAAAAGATTATCTTCTTCATTATCTAAGTCAGATAGCCCCCACTCAATGCTAGTGGGGCAATTGAAGAGGAGGGCAAAAGAAGTTTCAATGGCTTCACTGTCATCTTCTTCTCTCCTATCATCCACCACTCCCCTCCAAAGCTTCATATCCCTACGTGTGATACAAAGTTTTCCATCCTTCTCCCTCACACATTTCTACCAAATGTGTACCAAGGTTAGATTTCTTTGTATTTTGCTTGATCCTCAATGTATTCTTGTTTGTATTGGACTGCAATGAAATGAAAATTTATTTATTTTTTCTGTTCATCCTACTTTATTATGGGATATTTTCTTGTGATTTATTATTATTTCTTTTTTATTATGACAAAAAGGGGGAGAAAAACTAGGAAATGACAACTAAGAAATTATATCCAAAAAAATAAAACTTTTTAGGAAAAATAATAATAATAAAACTTTTGAGGAAAACAATCACAAATGATTAAATAATATAATTTCTTAAAAAATAATGTTAAAAGGAATGAGTCAATTAATCAAGAGGAGACATCAAAATTTACAAAATATATTGCATATATTCAGGAGGAGCTTATTTAATTACAATGAGATAATTTAATCAAGTTTTGTCATCATCGAAAAGGAGGAGATTGTTAGTATGAATGCATAGTTTTGATGACAAACAAAACTCAATTAAGTTATACTAATGAATATTTTTTCAAATGCTTAAGTATGCAGAAATAGGTTGCAAATGCATAAAAATTTGCAAATGAAGTCTAACATTTCGAAAGAAATAGAAGAGGAAAACAGGAGCTTCGAATCTTGTTGATAGTTAGATGCATCGAACCAATGAAAAACTTAAGATAAGATGGCAGAAATCTTTGACAAATGCAGAAGATAAAGATGAGTTTTAGACAAAGCAAAATGAAGAAACTTCATTTGATAGAGAATGACTAAGAAAAATTTATCTGAAATTAACTTTGAACAAAGTAACGGTTCAGTGAGTTTATCCAAAACTTACTTCGAGTAAATGAGATGAATCATAGGACAAAGTAATGGATTAATGAGTTTGTCCTAAACTTACTTTGAGTAAATGGGATGAAGCACAAGACAAAGTGAATCAGCCAAATTTGTCCGAACTTAATGTTTTCTTCCTAAAATCGTAAATTAGTGAGTGCTGCAGACATTTCCTCGACCGATGCTTGCCCAAAGCAAAAATTCTTCTTCTCATTCGCGCTAAGAATGCTGCTATAGGTATTCTAGCTAATGAGAATTAATTAGAAGATGATGATTTCAAAATAGCTAATCAAAATGGTCTTTTACAACTAATGGAAGCCACCTACCATTAACGTCTAGAATTCAAAGCAGATATAAATGGAGTAATGCTAGTAAAAAAAAAACTTTTGAGAAGAACAAAAACTGACATCTTATTCTTTCTTGAGTTACAACCTTCATTCATCTTTCAAGCAAGTTAAGAGCCTTCGTACTTAATCCTTCTACAGCATTTCTAAAAGGCCACCAACAACTTTCTGGGAAAATCATTTACCTCTATATTTAAAGCTTCGAACTCTTCCGCTGAGCTTACAATGAGATACTTATATAGTGTGCTTAAACTTTCTCATTTGTATATCTTTTTAATTGCCTTGAGCTGGTAAGTGTTGTTGACCAGGCTCAAGAATAATTGTAACTGTCTGAGTGCACACAAGAGCTATCAAGCTTATGTCCCCTAGACCTGGAATCTAGAAAAGTGCTAGGAGCACTGGTTTACACCCCCTAAAACTAGAATCTAGAAGAGTGCTAGGAACATTACATACGACCCTTAGAGTTGAAATCTAGAGGAGTGCTGGGCGTACTCTGCATACCCCATAGAGCTGGAATTTAGAAGAGTGCTGGGAGTACTATTGTATTTTTACTATAATGAGATAGTATAACCCGAGACGCTAAGAGAAAAATATACTTGGAAGAGTCCAGTAGGGACGATTGCCCGAATCATTATAAAAATTCTTGTGTCTTATTTATTTATGTAATTACTATTTGATTTCTAATAAAAGTTTTAAATTCCTAATTCACCCCTCCTCTGGGGTATTTGCCTTCCTTTGGGACCAACACATTTTACATAAAACTATAAGATTAACGATTAGATAATTTTATTTTTTAGGTTCTAATGAGTGGCTTAACCTAAAAAGAAAAGGCAAATTTGAGTAATTAAAATTAATATGAGCCAAGCCTTGAGAATCAAAATCCCCAAAAGAAGATATAAATAACTTAGACACACATAACTAAGAGACCTAGAAAGTAAAGGAGACACGATGTACACTAGTTTGGTCTAAATTTGCAACCTACTCTACTCTTTCAAAATTAAACTCCTTCTTGCCTTGGATTCTATTAACCGTAGTTCAATATAACTTAGAGTCAATACTCTCTGATAAATTTCAGATCTATAGAGCTTTACAACTTGCTTAAAATAGGTGTAGGTATGCAACTTAAATACTCTATTTTAGCATTCCTAAAAGTGACTTCCGATATTAATCAAAGGAAATACAAATAAATGAAACTGGAAAGTACAAAAAGAAAATTTTACAACAGAAGATTTAGCGTAGAGAAGCTTTCTTGAATAAAGTCAAAGAGGTTGGAATTAATGCTCTTGCAGATTTAGTTTTTGAGAATATTAAATACTTTAGAACTTGAAGTAGATGAGAAAGTTAAAGCTTATTAACTGCAAAATGAGTTATCTTACTTCTTGTATACTTGCGCTTGAAGAAATAGCCACCAAAGATTTGACTTGAATATTTTTCTAATCATTGGAGGAGATAGGTAGACTTAATAGCGATTCCAACATCTCTTTGAAAAAGTTACCACAAGCGATCCTTCGAATCATTAGGCAAGTTCCTCAATCTTCCTTCGAAGGAAGGTCTTTTAATGAATCATCTTTCGAATGCCAAGAATCATTATTTGAAGAAAGGTCTGGGCAATTGAAACTTGAAGGTCCTTAGACTCGTCCAACGAACGATCTTTCCAAGGAATCCAATTGGCGATTCGCCTAAAGAGTTTCAGCAAATGATCTTTCAAATGAAGGCTCAACCTGATTGAACTAAAGGTCCATTTGCTCATGAACATAAGTCTCTCGTTCATCTTGCGAACCATCCTTCTAATGAAGGATGTAGATGATTCATCTAAAGGAACAAAAACTTGATTTTCTTTGAGTGAAGCATATCCTTTCTAAAGTGAAAACTTTTATAGTCATCTTTTCTATTGTTTAGGATGTGAATCTATCTTAATATATAAATCTTCACAAGAAAAACATTAGTAAACTCATAAAGAGGTAGGAAATCATTTTTTCATTATTAAAAAATATTGATGGTAGGGAAGGAGCTCTACAGTTTTAGCATTAACTAGCTATGAGTGTAAATTTTTTATGTCATGTGTTGATCCTAAATGGTTGTATGGTAAACAAACTTGAGAAAGATTGGAAAGATAAAATAAATATGTAAGTATAAGAATAAAAAAATCAATATCAAGCATACAAGAACACAGGATAATAAGCATACTAAAGAAATATGGTTGTTTAGGTCAAACTTGGCACTTGCTATACTCTTAAAGGTATCTTAATCTTGGATTCTACTATTTACAAGTGGAATCACTACTTAGTTTTTTGATATTACAAGAACTCATACATTACCACACTAGCTAGCTTTACTAAGCTTACCAAGAAACTCTTATACTACACTTTGTTGCAAGAGTAATCCTAAAGTGTATAAGAATAAATCTCTTAGTAGATTGATTTGTATAAAGTTTATTTGTATAAAATTAAAGTACTAAATAAACAACCAAATACTCTTTAAACTCATGGAAGAAGCTTCTCTTTGTCTTGGAGATGCATAGCTTTTAGCACTTGCAGTAGTTGAAGCTTGGAAAGAGCTCTTTTAGGTTATTGGGAGTATTTATCACTTAATATTTTATTCCCTAAATCTTTTTCAATTCCCAATACCTTGTATTTGAAGTTGGAAGTGAGTTCTAGTCATTTATAGGTGCTGCCAACAGCTTCTGACACTTTTTACAATCATATAAAAAAGCTATTAGATTTGATGATTGGAAGGTGATAGACCTTTATTACTTCTTTTATTACTTTACGGTTGAATAAGCTCTATCATTTCCTTTGTGCTTCCTCTTTTAAGATATCTAGTTTTCATATATAATAACAAACCTCTATGCTTCCTCTTTTGATGTACTTAGTTTCTAAATACATTAATAGACCTTTTATTCTTTTTCTATGCCTTCGGCGCTTCTAATGGTCAAGTCATAGACCTCTGTTACTGTGGGTATCTCTTTTGTTGTTTTCTCTCTCATACTAAAACTTAGCATACTTCATTAGCTTTAAACTTGAGTCATGGGTAAGTTTTGTTATCAACTAAACTATACCTTTAGACTCAACATTATGCAATAAAATATCTCATATGTAATATAGTTTACTTAAAACAACTATATAACTATATAGATAGGAAAGGCGTAGTTGTAACTTATAGCTAAGATGACAAATAATTTTGTTACACATTTGATAGTTCATCTGGTATTCTAGCAAGAGAATTTCATGGGAATCCTAGCAAGTAAATTCATTTAATAGGTTTTGCGAATGTAAGATATATTATTAATTGATCATTTAGTTTACTTATATTGCAAATAAGTAAACTATAGGTTCATAGTGGATGATAATTGCTTGTTAGGAATGTAGAATACTTAAGTTAGTTGATTAGCTTGTTATCCTCATTGTACATTTCTAGATTAACCGACGTCTACTTAGTAAGTTATTCCTATATGCATTTTCAAACTAATTATAGATTACTTAATAAGTTATCTTTATATATAATTACTTTAAAAACTCATGAAACTAGGCTTATTACAAATATTTCTCATTTCACTTTAGATTTAGAAGAATACGAAGAATACGAATTTAAAGATTTGCTTTTACACAATCTAAAATGACTTCATCATTTTTTAGACAAGGCCGTTAGAGATGTAGTTATATAGTGCATTCGGAATAAGACCAATGATGTATGAAATGAGACCAATGGAGAATGAAATGAGTATTTTTTTATATGTAGATTTAAATGTGGATATAAATGAAAATTGTATGCTTTGAATTATTTATTTTCTATATGGGACAAACTCAATTTGAATTAAAGATAAACAAGGTATATGAGACTTATAATCATATGGATAACTCTCACTATATATAAGTTTAGACTTAAAATTCTCTTGTAAATATATTTAGATATTGTTGTTTTATTATTGACTAGACAAATATTTGTGCATAAGCAAAACTTTTTTTGGTGCTTTTAATCTTGAGAATTACAAGAGTAAATAAGGTACTTTATTGTCTATGGATAAGTTGAAAGTATAGAGAAATGAAATACATATTATTTTTAGTAATGATTTTTGCATAAGACTCCATTTAGTAATGAGAAAAAGAGAGTGTAAAATTTTTAATCCTTTCCATAGCCTTTGATGTGATTTAACCAGCATACATAGTATCAATTTTTATCATTTTTATGGCTCACCAAAATAAGAATAAGGGGAAATGATATTATATATTTTCTATATTTATCTATAATATCAATTTTATCATATTTTTTCAATTTATTTCAAGATTTTATCAATTTTATTCTTTTTGCTAAAGATAAAATTAACTTGGCAAAAACTCATTCGAATTCTGCATCTCTTCCAGTTCTTCCAAAACCAATCTTTTTACTTCAAAATCACTATTTCCATATAGAGAAGATATTTGTGATTTAGAAGGAAAAACCTCCAATTTACAAGATCAAAAGCCAATTTTAGGGATGGATGTTTGAAAATTATAATAGTTAGAAATTTAATTTTTTTCAACTTTTTGTTGCTTTTCCTTTTCAAAATTATTTTTGTACAATATGTAATGCATTATTCTTTTGTTTTATACAAATTAACATTTTCTTTTATAAAAAATTTGGAATTTTTTGTTGATTTTGTAGAAGAACAAAGGATTTAGGAAAATTTCCCAAATCTTATAATTTCACATAAATTAGTTGAGTATGATGTTTGATAATAGCATTATAATAATATATCTAACAAAATACAATGATTAATGCTTTAATTATGATAAAAAATATAATAGAGTATCTTGGGTATGGATTAATAACCATAGAAATTTTTAATTTTAATTTTTAAATAAATTAATTTTATTTAATTTTTAATTAAAAATAAAATATAGAATGTGTAATTTTATTTCACAGATATATTAATCATAATGTTTATTAAGATAAATGAGAAGAGAAAATGTACCTGATATATTATTTATTTCATTTTTTAGATAATAAAAGTTCAAAAAAATAAAAATAGATTAATGTCAAAATTTACAAAATAATGTTTATTAAAAATTTTCGTTGAAAATTCTTAATTTTTTGTATATTTTTTTAATTGATAAATTTTACAATAAAAATAATATTATCTTTGATAAATTTGATAATATTTTTTAAGCCATTAATAAATAAGTATTTATTAATATTATTGACATTATGAATATTAGATTTAATATCTTAACTACCTAATAACTCTACTTTTTTTCATTATTACTTATATTTTTAATCATTATTTTATCATTTTTTATATAAAAAGATTACCTACTTTTATCTTTATTTAGTTTCCACCTCTTTTTTTTCATCCCTAAATAGATCCTAAATGTATAAGGTGCTATTTAGTGGAATACATTTGTTTGAAACATAATCCAATAAAAAAAATTTTAAGCAATATTGTGATGATGTTAATTATAAAGTAAATAAAATTAAAATAGATTGGAGGTAATAATTTAAAAAATAGATTATGATAAAATAAAGTAAGATTGAAATGGGAACTGCATGTAATGTCCATCTTAGGAATTGGAATTTTTCATGAAATTCCATTCCATCATATAGCCTCCCCAAGTAGATTTTGGTAATGCTTTCATTTTAAAAGAAATCAGTTTTGGTAGTGAAAAATTATATTCCAAATTTACCAATGGATATTTTCATTATTAGAATTTTACTTTTTTCCAATGAAAAATTATTGAAAAATCTCATTGTTAAAACATGTATGGTTGTAACAGCTCGAATCCTTTAAACCTCAGTGACTGTCATGGAAGATGAGGACCAACCCCTATAGTAAACCACTAGTGAAATAGCATAATTGTCCCCCATGGAGAAACTTAATAGCCACAGCAAATTCAGAATAAAGACTTGAAATGGGAGATTGGCCTCCCTTGCTCCAATGATCTCATGCCCCTATCTTAACCGTTGGTTACTCTCAAGCTTGCCCCCTCCTCTGGCATTGCTCTTGAACCTTACTGCACCATCCTTGATGTTAATCGCGTATCTCACAATACAACCTCCAATCTCTATTGTCCAATCCACCCTTCTCCACCCTAACAACCTTAAGACATTACCTCCCTTTGAGTCTTGTCTCAATATCAATGCTGTCCTCTCTCTCTTGCACATCACTGGTTTGTTGTCATTAATCGATGTTTATAGAGTCACCATAGTGCAGGTTTCTGTTAGAGAAAAATAGGGTTGAATCTGGTTGTTCTTTTGTAGCATCAGCAAAAAGGATCAGAGCATGATCTAGTGGTTAGTATTGTGTTGGAAACAATGTTTAGAAAACCGAATAAGAGGTTGAACCGCTTAAGTGTCCAGTTTTGGTTCAATCGGTGAAGTGAATCAATTTAAACTAGTGAAATCAGCATGATATAATTATTATAAATAATTATAATTAGTTATCAATATTTTCACTAATTAATGAGTTTAATTTTTAAATAAGTGTATTTAAATTAATATAAGTATTTTTTATTTATCTATTTTTATATTAAAAAAAAAAAACGGTGACTGGCCACAATCGGACAATGAACTTTGCCGGTTCCCAGTCTAGTTCTGTCCGGTTTTCTAAGTTGGAAATAAACATGATTGATCTTCACGGTTCATTTAGATATGCTTTTATGCAGGTGTTATATTAGAACAGGAAGTTTGCTTTAATAAGTAATCTATATTGTTCAGAAGTATTAAATTATGTAATATGCATTACGTTAGAATTTTATAAGTATGGGTCTCAAGTAATAGCAGAGAGTATTGAATAATAGAATTTTTTATGGTATTTGCGTCCATTAGTGTTATCAGAGCATTGGTTTAGGATCCTAGAAATTGACGTCATCTTGCCGAATTTGTGGAAGATTTGTAACCAGATCCGGTGGGTTTCCATTATGGAGACGCTAATTTTGCAGCGCGAACAGATTGTGTGGGTCTGTGTGATTGGACGGCCACAACTGAGATTGCACGACCTGTGCAACCGTGTGAGATCGGTTGAAGCATGGGCAGCATGGCTAATCGGACAGAAGCTGCTGATTTACTAATACGTGCAACACGGGAGAAGCGAGGCGGCAACGAGAATCATGAGTAGAGGCGAGCGGCGTTTCATGAGCAGAAGCACGAGCGGACAGATGCTGTTTTCTACCAAAAACAGAGCTGTTGCGTCGGTGACGTAAGAAGGTTCTCCAGAGAAGAAGCTGGCCATGCCGACAGCAAGGAAGATGATGGTCGAGAGCAACTGCAGAGGTATACTTGCCAGCGCCAGAGAAAAAGGAAAATAGAGTTTTCCCAGTAGAACTTTCTTTGATTTTCGGCGACTGGAGTGGAGATCCGGTGCAGAGGGAGGTCTTCGGCGTCGTAAAATTGTCAGCGTTCATTTGGTCGGAGCAGATCGACCGACGATTGGTCGGTCGGCGGCCGCCCTAGAAACCCATCTGCCCGTGCGTGCATTGTAAGGTGACGCATCGTGGGTCTAGCGCGTCGTGACGGACAGAACAAGAATGGCAGAATTTTGTGGGTCCATATATTATGATCAAGAGATAGGATTTTAGTGATTTGACTACCATCTTACAAGTTTTGGGACGCTATGAATCATGTGGATGGTTCAGATTGGATGAGTTCTGTCTATTTTTGTGTGTTTTGTGCATATTATAATATTTGAAATTGAGAAATGGATGAGTTCATATTTTGGATCTGCAGATCTAAGTCTAGTGATCCTGATTTCCATGATGGACAGAAAAGATTTGGGTAAATTGTGCTTCTTTAAATTAGATTCTTGTAGTAAAAAAATTGACATTTTCAAATTAAAGAACTTGGAGAATTGAATGATCTCCTAGCATGTGACCTCATTGAGTTGAAGATTTTTGAAGATGCAAATTCAATCATGTGGTATTTACTTAGACACCCATGACAATGAAAACCAAGCAATCGAAATGACTCAAGTATAACTAATGTTTGAAGATTTTATATTGGTCACAGTTTAAGCGATCATTCAACAATCTTCACCATTTATTTAAATATGCTTTATATTGATGATTTATTAGAATAGGAAGTTTTCTTTACTAAGTAATCTACGTTGTTTAGAAGTATTAAATTACCAATATGCATTGCATTAGCTTTTTATGATTGGTCAAGCATTGTTATAAATATGGGTCTCATGTGATGGAATTAGTAAAGAGTGTATTTGGGTCCATCACATTGAAGCTGCTTGCCAACAATAAAGAAGACAATAATACCAGTGGCAGTTTTAGATTTTCTTGGCGATAGGAGATGTTGATTTGGTGTAGTGATAGATGGTTCACAATTGTGTGGGGAGAGCTAGTTAGGCGGATGACTCGAATTGCTAGTTGAATGGATAGCGGGTGATGATGTGATTGGGCAGCAACGACCGTTGCTCGATGTCTACGGATATTGTAGATATTTAAAATTTTTTAAAACAGACTGGAATGAAAGCTTTGGTTCAAAGCTTTCTTCCATGAATTTCGAAAGTGTTAAGGTACAAAGATGATGATGAGATACCACTTTCTTTTGAGTTTTTAATTACCTAACCCGACTTATTCGAAAAGACTAACCAATCGAGGAAGGTCACATGCATAACAAGAGGAGTGTTGACAAATCAATTGTTATCGTGAAGATAATTCTTCTATCTTAGAAAGCCTAGCATTCATTAAATGGACAGTCACATACAAACAGCATGATAAACCGGCTGGCTGAGAACTTTCCATGCAAATTTAAGAAAGTGGTGCATGCGTTGCCAAATCACATTCTTTGAGGTGGTGAGGGAGATGGAGTACTAGATAGATGGACGTGATGGTGTGACCTGGTAATTCTTTCAATTCCACATCTACCAACGTGAAGAAACATGGCCAGCCGTATGCTCTCCCAACATCATTTAATAAGCGGGCCTCAATGTACCACCTACGCCTATGCATGGGCTACCAACTAACTAATTCACCAGGCAAAAGAAATTTTTTAAATGAAGAAATTAAAAGAGGGTTTATGATGAGTGATTCTCGTAAAATCCAATTAATTATAACTAGTGGCAGAGCCAAGACTTTGGTTACAAAGGGTGAACTTCATACCTTAAGATTATGTTGTAAAAAAATATTTTAAATCATTTTTTATTATACCCCATCATAACATCAACCTATCTTTAAAAAAGAAAAGATATTATATGTAGGATTTTCTAAAATAAATAAATAAATAAATTGAATGGAAAATTTATAATCAATAGTTTTCAAAATTAATTGATACAATAATAAGAACACAGACTTATAGAGAATTCCCTAAGATTGGATCCCTTGATGCCGCTTATTAGTATTTTAGTGGTGCTACCAACTGCTTAATGATATGTCACTCATTTTAACTGCAATTAGGATATTTTGAAACTTACCTAAAAATTATTTTTATGAGATAATATGTAAAACATCATGATATAATATAAGAGATTTTATTCACAAGTATGAAACTAAGAATAATTTTATCCAAGCTTTTTCTATTCTAATTAAATATGAATTATACCTATCCTTTGGCAGAGAAGGGGAAGGTTCTATATACTTTATTATTTTCTTAATTTTTTTAAAATACTTTAAATATTATTTATTTTTTAAATTCAAAAAATAAATAAAAAATAAAATGATTCAAAATAAATAAAAATTCTTCAAAAATATTTTTATTATTTTTATTATTTTATAAATTTTATTAAATATATATCTTATTATAAAATAAATAAAAATATTTTGTAATCATATAAAACTAATTTAAATGATAGTTTGAAAATAAACCTTTAATTTTTACTACTTTTTTATCTTCTATAGCCCGCTATATATTTTATATGAATGATTTTTCATAAAAAATAAATAGATAAATAATTTTTTAATTTAGTTGAATTAGATTAATACTAAAAATATTAATAGGTTCCACTTTGTGATTACATGATAAATTTATAATCATGGTTAGGCCTAACATGCATTCTTTATAACCAAGGTTATAAATAGGGCTAAATAAGACTTATTGATATATTACTAAAAATAACCATAAAAATGTGCAGATGGGCCATTGAAGATAAATAATAATAATAATTATTATTTTAAAAAAATATTTTATAATTATCATATGAGCCACTTTTATGTGATTAAAAATATTTTTTATTTATCTAATAATCTATATATTTAATGAATTAGATTATATATAATATAATATAGTGTTAGTGAAGTTCTTAAAAGTTACAAAATAATTTAAATAGTATAAATATTCACTTGACAATTTTATATACTCTAAATTGTTTTAGCATTCTATTTAGCCAACTTTTACATTTAAAAAATAAATAATATTTAAAATATTTTCAATAATTTAAATTAATTCTTAATTATATATACTTTTCCAAGAGTTAAAGAAAAATCACATTTGATTAGGCTAAGGTAGGTAGAGGAAATCCATTGATTAAAAATTATTTTTCATTTATTTGATAAGAAAAAATATATTAAACAAATTAGATTATATATAATATAATATAGTTTCTAAAAATTATAAAATAACTAGAACAATAAAAACATTCATACAAAAGTTTTATTTATTTAGAATCATTTTAGGATTCAATTTAGCTTTTTTAAATTTAATAAATAAATAATATTTAAAATATTTTAACGAATTAGATAATTCCTAAAATATATAGTGCCTTCCTTCTCTTTGCCAAAAAAAGGTGTTGCATTAAATTAATTTTAATTTTAAACCTTTAAACAAACTCTCTTATCATATACACCGATATTTTACGTTCTATAATATAATATAGATAAGTTTCAAAATATGCTACACAGGTTAAAATGAGTGACATGGCCTTATGCGGTAGATAACATGGTCCACACTCGTCCCTAACCTGATGTTCGAGGTTCCATGAAAATCTCTATATGGAATGGTTTCATTATATGATATCTTATTATAAACTAACCGTGTATGATATATGCTAAACCTTGACAGGTTATTCTTAAATTTATAATAGTAGCGGCAACCGAACAGATTATTAGTTCCTTGGCTATGGTTGGAAGTCTTTCTAATGGACATATATTAAAATTTAGTCCAACAATATCATTGAACCTATAGTATTATTATCATTTGTTGAACATTGGATGAATGGAATACTTGATGGGTCAAGTTAAATGAAAAAATCCAAAAAAATTGTGGATTAATTATTATTTTTATTAAAAATTTAATTTATTTATGGTTTGATGTAAAATATATAGTTTGGCCGTAAAAATGATCAAAAAAAACTTATGAATGAATCAAATCTGCTAGAGGACACCGTAGACGGCGTAGATAAAAAAGGAAAGAAAGCTTCATCTCCTTAATAGCTCTTCATTTTTCGAATAGACAGGGTTATAAAGTTTCAGTTCTAATAAGATGGATTTTATTTTTATTTACGACAAAATATCATCCTTTGCTACTGCTATATAGTATAAAACGAATGATCCAATGAACCCCATTGAAATAAGAGTCCAAAGAGATTCATGACTTCCATATTTTTACTTTTATTAAGTTGTAATTTTATTCTTAGTTTGATTGAGGATATATAGTCAGGCGACAAAACCATTTAGAAGTTGCATGAAAGAATGGGGTCCACATAAATTATGTTAAGGGTGCGTTTATGTGAAGTGAAATGGTTAGGCAGAAGAAATAAAGATATAAATAATACATCGATGAAACATTTATCTACTTCATGTATATCATACCTTTTTGCTAATAATTTTGCGTATTTTTTATTATGGTCTCCTATTTATTTTTCATTTAATTCAAAACTAAAATCATTCATGCCTCGGTGACATCATTTACTAGTTTGTTTTTTTATTTTCGTTTATGCTTCATACTTCCAAACACAATACCCAGGACACTTTAGGCTGACAGAACGACGATAAGCCTTACTCAATAAGCCAAATCTATCTGTAAATTAGGTAGGTGCTAGGGTTCAACGCAACCCAAGTTGCAATCCTATTTATTATCATTTTGACTTGCTATCCTATTTATCAATTCCAATAATAATTTAATTTGTTAATGAAAAATAACCATTTTGACATAAATGTTGAGACTAAATGTGTAGTCTTGATAATAACAAAACTTGTAAATGAATTGTACTTAAACTAATAAAGTTTTGTAAAGAATTTGAGTGATAGCAGAGACCTATAAGAGACAAGAAGGGCTACATAGGTGTTTCATGGCCACTAAAGTAATGTTCTAAAGTCTCGAACTGATAGAGGGGGGTTATAGGTGAGAGCCCAAGGTTACATAGGTTTGTAATACTCACTGCCTAATTGGGTTCTCGAAGTCACAATTTCTAAAGGTATATAGAGCTCTCTATAAAGAATACATTCTACAAAAGTGTGGGCAAAAGAGACCTATAGAGTTCTTCAGAGGTCATGATCATCTATAGAGTTTTTCTATAAAGGAGAGACTATGTTTACAGAGGTTTATAGTCATAACAATTGAAAAACTAATGTAATATTTTGTGAAGGCTAGATTTGAAATGATCCTCTTTCAAACACTCAAAAGCTTTGAAACTTATAAATAAAAGTTTCGTTGAACAAAAACTAGATACTTAAGGATTCTAAGTGTTACAAATAAATCAATTATAAGAAATCTAATTAAGTTTTCAAGTGCATTCACTCTGAGGTGCTCCAATGATCAAGGAGCTTAAAGCTATATCAAAACTATCTCAAGAGGAGCTTGAAGCACTGTAATGTTATTGTTTATTATTTACATTTTAGCTTGTATTTTGTACAACTAAGCCTAGTAAGAGGCATTACATTGTACAATCTTTATTTAGTTTTTTGGGTTATTTGCTACAGTAAAGTAAATCATTATAGCAATAAAGTGATTTAGAGAGTTTATTGGTAAGCTCAAAATAAGAATATTAGAGAGCTCGGTTCGGAAAAATTAGGTGGTGTAAGAGTTCTTAGTGATCTCTAAAAAACCAAGAGAGGTGTGATTTAATACATAGATAGTGGAAGCCAAGGTTGGAGATACTTTGAAGAATGGAGTAAGTGTTAAGGGGGCTCAAACCATTATAATCATTGTTTATTTATTGCCGTGTATGCTTATGTGCTTTCACTACACTTCTTTTTTCTATAATTGCATAACCATTTGATTCCCCTTGATTTCATATTTTGCCATATACCCTATTTTGTGACTAATAGTTAACATTAAACTTAGACTCAATAAAAAAGACAAAGTATTAAAAATTTTAATGTGTAGAATGTCATAATTTAGAAATATCTTTACAAGTAGTAACATGTATATATGTCATGTTTTTTCAATTTTAGGTTTAATTGATTGAATGTAAAATGATAGAAAAGAAATTATGTTATAAGGGATGATGACTTATTAATAAAAAGGCAATAATTAAAATTTTTAATTACTTGGAAAAATATATCAGATGAAAAATTATCTTTGATTTTCCTTTAAATTCAAAAAATCAGTAGCATGGAAAGGAAAGAAAGTAGAATGAAATAAAACAAGAAATGTTAATTATAAAATGAATAAAGTTCAAATATATAAATAAAAAACAATTAAAAAACAAATATTAATAAAAAATAAGATTATTAATAAGAGTACATGCCCGAGAAATGATTTTTACAAAGAAGGAATTGATTTCCTTTCCATGCAACCGATCACCCCCGTGGGGTGTCTGGCGGTTGAGTGCCCTGAACGACTGCAAAGATGAGACTGCTTGTGCACGCGAACTGTTCGTGCAGGCCCACCACCATGTCTTTCTGTGGCAATGTCGCCGTGCAGGGACAAGCTGGACGCTGGCTTAAACTTAAAGCCGATCAAACAAATCATGTTGACTTGCTTTCCTGTGGGCGGTCCACCTATTAATGATTGCCACATACACCTTAATAATGGATATCCATTATTCTTGGGTAAAAATAATAAAATACTAAAAATAAAAAGATGGGCGGACAATTAGATTTTGCCAGACCTGACTAAACATGAGATTTTTATGAAATTAGGTGCACCCAAAGATTAGCCCTTAACCCATCATTGATTTGTTTTTCCTTCCATTTGCCGCTTGAACTTGAAGTTGTGGCTCGTGATCGGTCCAGTCATACATGTTGTGCCGTCATTTTATAAAATGTGGAAATCTATAGAATTGGCCAAGGATGGATGTATCAGGATGAATCCATCTGTATATATTTAAGCCAGCGGTGCACGACATAAATGTCCACATCATAACATTCATCTAGACAAAAACAAAAAGGAATATTTTGTCACCACTTACATCGATCATTGGCTGTATCATATATAGCGCCTGTGCATATCTAGCTATACGCTAGGACAATGTTGGCCGCATCTGGAGGCCTTTTGGATATCGTGATTATCTTATTATTTGATCTCATTTTACATTTATAAGCCACTTATGCTACCTTCGCCTGTGCACTACATAAAATATTTTAGGCTGTGTTTGGATAGGATGCATTGGTAGAGGATATCCCATAAAATTGTATTTAAAATGTTAGGATAAATTACCCCTTGTGGTGTGAATAAAATAGGCAATGACAAGTGTAATCATCCAAACTAAATTATCAAAATAATTTAAACTCATAAACAAAATATAATATTTTATATGAAAAACACTACAATGTAAAAATAAAAACCCCAACATCTTTAAAACTTCCAGTAAAAAACAATATTATAAATATTTTTTTTAGCAAAAACTAGAAAAATTCTTCATCAAGTATTTCATGGATATCCCTAATATTTATATGAGTTTCAACAACTTAACAAAAAAAAACAAAAGAATAAATCTCATAAGCAAAACTTGCAAACATGAAATGTCATTAGAAAGAGCTGTTCTGATAGATAGACAAAATTAAGGGTTGAAAATAATAATAAAAATAATATACAATTATTAAAAATAGTTTCAATGCCACATCCAAGAAAAAGATAACTAGTACATTTTTAAAAAATTCAATCGTTCTCCAAACACACTTTTATTTGCCAATGCTTTAATTGGGATAAAAAATTTGCTATCTCCGTAACTTGCTGCTTGGGATCTAGCCTTAGAATAGAAATTTCAGCCTAAAAATAGTTCGAAAAACATGTGGCATTAAATGGTGTTTGGTGCTCCTGGGTATTGTTCATTTATAACCCTAGGTTATATTGGGAAAATTAGCTCCCACACTATATTTGATTCATTCTAAAATAAAAAAGATTTAAATACCATATACTTCTATCATATTAAAAATCAGTTAAATTAGACAATCAAGTAAGGCATAGTAGACAATCGGGTATGCTACAATAAACAAAAATATGAAGGAGAATTATTTACTGTTAAAATTATGTCATATTTACAAGTGATTTATATGATATCATATGTATCGTTTAAATAAAAATGTAGATTTCCTGATTAGATAAGTAAATAATAATTTTTTTTCAAGTATGAAAGTGACTACTATTATATCTTTTTGTGAATATCCAAAATTTACCATCTTTATTTACTGTAGCCACCTAAATCTCTGATTTAAGTATTTTTTAATATGATTTAATACAGTGTGGGTTCCATTTCCCAGAGTCATTTTGTAATCTCGGTTTACAGAATTCAAATGTATGAAGCCTAAACGAAAATGATCTTATTGTTAGAAGAAAAATACGAGTTCCTTGAGCGGCGTCTCTATTCCATTTCTTGGCAAACAATGCATTTGAGAAATAATTAAGGGCATGAAATAGCTAAATAAACTACTTGTTATAGACATCCATGATGTGTAGCCAATTTATGAGAATCGCTCAAAGCGTCAAAAAAAAGAAAAAAAAAAGATTAGAAACAGATGAGCAACCGCCAAATGCTCTACAAGGCTTTTTTGCTTGCTAAGATAAGAGATTTAGATGGATTTGTCTTACTAAACATAGACTTGTTAAGGAATTTGGCATTAAAAATGGAAAAGGAGTGGACCCAACGAATCACGACTGAACTTTTGGTTGTTGTCTATAGCTAGCTACTGAGATGAGATGTGGCTTAAAAAGAGTGAAAATATGTGAAGATGAAAATGGCATTATAATCGACCAAACCACAAGATATTGCGCTCCTAATAGAACACAAGGGTTGCGGTGTACATAATCCTAATAGATTGGCCACCACCAGTCCACCCATGCTTCGGATGCTTTTGACCTGGTCCACCTAATCAATGTGTCAGCTGCTTACCTTTATACGCCCGGTGATATTGAAGATGAAGCCAACGGCTTTCACGTGACCAATCAAATGCTTGGAAGCCTACGCACTGTGCGGATGTTCAAAGAAAAAGGAATGACAGGGTGTACAATGTATATACAACAAAATAATATGCAAAATAAGAAAAATATTTAGATAGCTGAAATGATGTGACGTCATTCGTCCGCTAAGAAAATTATTTAAATTGATGAAAAATTTATATAAATCATTCATGTAGATAAGGAGAGCACTTTACAAAGTATAGAGGTTAAATTATGTACTTTTACATCTTTTTGAGTATTAAACAATTGTAGTGGATATATATTTTTCCACGAATTTTTTTAATTTTATTGCCTACATAGGTTTTTAATAAGTACTATTTTTCAAAATTGTAGTGAAATCTACGTTGACAAATACAACTCCTAGCTTTATCTAATTAAAACATCTTTTTAATCCAAAGCGCTTAACTGCCAAGAAAAGCATTTGAGAGATGGAGGTCGTAGGCCCACCCACCCCAACATGAATTCCAACAATGTAAAATTGCAATGGCTTGGATTGGGTCTGGTGGACGACCGACTAATCTGGAAATCTCGCGTGTACGCGTCCCACCATGTTTTCAACTCAAGTGCTGATCAAATCAGCTGGTGCGAGTGCACTTGCAAGTTTCCTAATGCAGAAAAAGAAAGCAGCGAGAGAGGGAGAGGGGCCTTTGATTTCTTTAATTACCCTGCCAAAACTAAAAAAAGAAAATATTCTTGGAGGGACTCACTGTCGCCCGGTCAGCCATCGCTTGTCATCCCTATGGCTATCGAAGGCTTCCTAAAGATTAACAAAGGAAGAAGACAACTCAGCGATAAGGTCCTTGTCTAAAGGAGATGAGGCTCCTGCGTCAGGCAACCAGCATACAAGTTATTTTATTTTTTCCATATATTCCTTAGTTCCACCATTATCACCTTTTATAAAAATCAATTCTATCTTCATTTACTAGCAAATGACTAGTTGCAAGTTACTTGCTAGTTGGGACTTGTCTACACTAAAATTAAACAAATTGAAAAAAAGAAAAGAAAAAGTGTTAGAAATCAACCTACAAAAAGCAACACAAAGTAACGTAAAAATAGAAAATAAAACAAATAACTAAAACATAAGAAACACAAATTTTATGTGAAAATATTCTTCAATAAAAAGGGAAAAAACCATAAGCGAAGGAGAAAAAATTCACTATTTAATGAGGCTACAAAGTAGAAAAAACTCTCTAACTAACTCTGAAACCCAATATACCCATAACAAAACTCTTCATAAATTAACTCTCTATAGCTGAGAATACCAAAATACTGAAGAGAAAATCACACTGGCACACTCTAATATGTAAAGCTTTCTCTCTATTTATAATTCTTTAAAGATAGTAGTTTAAATCAAGTGGGATGTATCTTAGATATCTTTATCATAATGAATAATCATATCATGATGGATAACCATATTATGATAGATAAGAAACTTTGAAATTAGGAAAAATCTAAGTCATATCTCAATAATTCTCCACCTTGACTTGTATTTCTGCTTAAACCTCAAATCAAGATAATTAACTTTCCAGATTCTCTACAAAACTACTACTCAATGTTAAAAAGCTCCAATCAAGCTCAAGCAATGTCTAAACTTAGTAATTGGAAAAGACTTAGTTAACATATTAGCTGGATTATCCGTAGTAGTAACCTTCTTCACTTGAATATAACCTCGTTCAACCACATCACGAACAAAGTAATATCTAACATCAATGTGCTTTGTTCTTTCATAATACATCTGATCTTTAGTGAGATGAATAGCACTTTGACTATCATAGTAAATAGACACCTTTTTTATTTAAAATAAGTTTATCAACCAAACCTTTCAACCACATAGCTTCTTTAACACTTTTAGACAATATCATGAACTCTGCTTTTCTAGTAGATAATGCTACTGCACGCTGTAAAGTAGCTTTCCAATTAATAGCACAACCACCAATGGAGAACACATAAGTTGAAAGTGGTCTTCTTTTGTTAAGAGTGCCTACAAAATCTGAATTAACAAAATCTTGTCAATGCATCATTAGTTCTTCCAAATTCTAAACATGTATCTAAAGTACCTTGAAGATACCTAAGTATCCATTTCACTGCTTGCCAATGTTCTTCCCAGGACATGATATGTATCTACTAACCACATTGAATGCCTAAGAAATATCTGGACGAGTAAAAACTATGACACATATGAGACTTCCAATTGCACTAGAGTAGGGTACATTTGACATGTACTCTTTCTCTTCATTTGACTGTTGTGACATAGCTGCAGAAAGTTTAAATGGGTAGCTAATGGAATACTCATGGGCTTAGCATCTAACATTTTAAAGCATTCTAGAATTTTTTGAATATATTTTTGTTGTGTCAAATACAACTTGCTAGCTTTTCTATCCCTGAGAATTTCTATACTAATAATCTTTTTAACTGCTCTTAAATCTTTTATCTCAAATTCACTATTTAACTAAGCTTTTATCCTATTAATTTCAATTATATCTTTAGAAGCAATAGGCATGTTATTCATATATAACAACCATGCTTTTTAAAATAAACACAACTATCCTTTTTACTTCTAGAATAATTATGACTCACCATAAAAGCATGAAATCGCTTATACCATTAGCTAGGAAACTACTTGAGTCCATATAAAGATTTCTTCAACAAGCAAACATGATCTTCTTTTCCCGTAACTACAAATCCTTAAGGTTGATGCCTATAGATTTTCTCATCAAGTTGGTCATTTAGAAAAGTTGTTTTAACATCAAGTTGCTCTAGTTCAAAATCATGCATGACAACCAAAGATAACAAAACTTGAATAGAAGTGTATTTCACCATAGGTGAAAAAATATTTTTGAAGTTAACACCTTATACCTGATTGTAGCCTTTAGCTAGTAACCGTGTTTTGTATCTAGAATTTTCAACTCCTGGTATACCTTCATTCTTTCTGGAGACCCACTTGCATCCTATAATTTTCTTATCTTTAGAACGTTTCACTAACTCCCAAGTAAAATTTTTATGGAGAGAATCTATCTCTTCATGCATAACATTTATACAATCAACAAAATTAATACAAGAAACAACATCAGAAAATGTAGAAGGAACATTATTACCATCAATCTTCTCTGCTACTAACAAGGCATAAGCAACCATATTTCCACCAGAATATTTTTCTAGGTAGCTTAATTTTTCTTTTCTGTCTTCCTATTGCAATGGAGTGTGTTTTATTTTTTGGATTTTCTTTTTTTTAAGAAGATCTAGGCTTCTCTTCTAAACTAAACTGTGAGGAAGAACATTGTTGTTGAGAAGATGAAAGAACCTCTATTGAACTAGGTTGTGTGGAAGAAGAATTTTTTTGTTGAAAAATTAAATTATCGATTTTATCTTCACCTACTTTTGTGTACTTTTCACTTGTCCTACATTAGAAGGAACAGAAAACTCTTTTCTCAAATGGAGCATGGCTAATTCATTAAAATTAACATCCTTTCTAATTATAAATGTGGATGACTTGGGATCAAAATACCAAAATCTATATCTCTTTACCCAAGAAGCATCGCCCAGAAAAAACATACTTTTTAGCTTTGGGTTCTAATTTTCCATCATTTACATGAATATATGTTGGACACCCAAATATTTTTAAATTAAAATAATCAGTAGAATTACCAGACCATACCTCTTCAGGAGTCTTGAAATCAATAGTTATAGAGGGAGAATGATTTACCAAGTAATAAGCTGTAGAAACTGCCTTTGCCTAGAATTCTTTTGATAAATCAACATTGGAAAGCATGCAACGGGCTTTCTCTAACAGTATTCTATTGATATGTTCTGCGACACCATTCTGTTGTGGTGTATTTATAATTGCATGATGCCTTACAATTCCTTTATTTTTGCAAAAATCATTGAACTCCGTATTACAAAATTTCATACCATTATCTGTTATAAGCTGTTTAACCCGTCTTCTTGTCTACTTTTCCTTGTCTACTTTTCCACCCAAGCCTTCCACTGCTTAAAGTTAGAAAAACATTATTTTTATGCTTTAAAAAATAAATTCAAACCTTTCTTGAATAATCATCAATGAAGGTTAACATAAATCTGACACCACTTTTAGATGGAACATGTGAAGGACTCCAAAGATCATAATGAATATAATCGAGAGTATCTTTAGTTTTATGAACTGCAGTACTAAAACTGACTTTTTTTTTATTTTTCAAAGAGATACTGGTTACAAAATTCCATTTTACCTATATTCTAACCACAAAGACCTCTCTTACTCAATATTATCATGCCTTTTTCGCTCATATGACCAAGCCTCATATGCCATAATCTGGTAACATCAAAATATGACATAGGAGAAGATGATGAAACAGTTGCTGAACCTAAAACTCTAGTTCCTTGCAAAATATACAAAACTGCCATGCTTCTTTCCTTTCATTAGCATCAAGGGTGCCTAAGGAGATTAAGTTTTTCTTTAGATTAGAAACATGCCTAACATTAGTTAAAGTTCTCATAATGTGATCATGCATTTTAATTTTGATTGTTCCTATCTCAATTGTTTTGCAAGCAATATTATTTCCCATTAACACGACTCCATCATTAAAATACTCAAAGTAGAAAACCAATCTCTATTAGGAGATATATGGTAGGAACAACCACAATCTAGAATCCACTCATCTATGGATTTAGACCTTGCATTAGTTACTAAGAGAACATTATCATCACCCTAATCTGTAGTTACACTAATTTCACTAGGCTTTGTCTTATTGGTCTAATTGGTTTGAATTTCTCTTTGTAATTTTGTTTTCAACTTATAATATTCTAATTTAATGTGCCCTAGTTTTTGATAATAATTTCAAGGACCAACAGTGTTTCCAGACTTTGATCTAGACTGATATCTATTTTTGTCGGAGTCTCTTTGTTTTGACTTTCCTCTAGCAAATAATCCTTCGGCTTGGTTATTATTAGAGTTACTATAAAACTCAGTGTCAATTAACTCTCTTAAAACTAAAGTTGCTTTAACATTATTCATAGATATTATAATCTTTCCATAAAGAATTCTAAAATGCTTATATGAGAAAGGTAATGAACATAACAACAATAGAGCTTGGTCTTCATTACTAATTTTCACATCAACAATATCTAAATCTCCAATAAGAGAATAAAAATCACCAAGGTATGATTTTATGGGTGTACCTTTTGCCATCAGAAGCATGAATAAACTATTGAGATTATTGTATGATTTTGATGACGCAAAACTTGTCTAAGACTTGATTTGTGCTAATGATATTTCTAGTATATAAAACTTGAAATGTAGAAAGATATGCTTGAAATATGCATGCCTTATTGGAATATCATTTATAAAAGCATATATATCTTGATATAAGTCTAAAAGGAAAATCATATTAATCCATATTACTTTCAACCTTGTTTATCATACCTTGGAGCATATGTTAAAAGTGCTATAAAGAGATATCTTCTTTAATGAAAAAGAATAAGAGCCTAAATAAATTGATAAATATAAAATCATTTAAAGTATATATCCATGCTTTACAACTAATGCAAATTGTTGACATGAATGCATGGTTTCGATGATAAATAAAACTTGATTAAAGATTATGTACTAATGGTTATTATCAGGTTTTAGCATGCAAAATCAAGTTACAGGTCTTAAAGATACATGAGCACAGAAAATATATTTCATGGCTGCAAGGCTTAAGCAAGTAAAGAAGTAAAAGATGAAGTGTCATAACAGACAAAGCATGAATGAAAAGGACTCGGCTATTTTCCATCCATCTGTCAAAATGGAAAGCTACATTTGATAGATCCAAGACAATATGTTTACAACAGAGTTCATCTATCATAAGCAAGCTATAGTTTTTGCCATTGGTCATTTGATGAGAACAGACAAAGGTGGAAGAAGTGAAGATCTTTTCAGCAAAATAAAAGACTTCATCTGCCATCAATAGACAAAGGCAGAAGAAGTGAAGATCTTTTTAGGAGAATAAAAGAATTCTTTTGTCATCAATAGATAAAGCGAAGAAGCAAGAATCATATGGCAAAACATAAACTTTATCTATCACAAGTAAGCCAATAATCATCTGTTATCGACGGACAAAGTGGAAGAAGCAAGGAACATCTAGTAGAACAAAGAATTTGTCATTGATCGTCTATTGTCAATAAACAAAGCAAAGAAATATTCCATCAGACGAAGGAGTGAAGAAAACCTGTCTTCAATCTAATACTTCTTCTGTTACTTAAAAATAGATAAACCTAACAGACAAAGCTCTAAAGCAACAAGATATTTATGCCTTTGCGATGCAACAGACGAAGGAACTTTGTCTTATGGATAGCTGGACAAGTACTTTATTTATCATAAGTAAAAGATAAGCAATGGTTGAAACGAATCATTGGTCTTTGCACAACATTAATAATGATATTTCTATCTTGGTGAAAGCAGCAACTAATATAGTAATACCTCGACCATAGCTTATTGAGAAACCTGAAATTATCTTCTCTAAGGTTGACGTTGTAGACATTACGACATACGAGAAATAAGCAGAAGTCAGAAGATTCAAAATGTGCCAATTAGATTATCTTCTATTATTAACACCTATCACCAACGACTAGAATTCAAAGCAGCTATAAACAACGTCTCATTTTAGCAGCAGGAGTTGAAGAAGAAAAAGGGATTGAGCCTAACTCCTTCCACAAATTATTGCATCCCTAGGCCTAGAGCTTTAACCTTCAAATATCATTCAAGAGATTCATTTTGTTTATCCATTGAAGCCTTACTTCGTCAATATATCCAAGGGAGATCGTATGTACTACAAAGAGTTATCCAAAGATCAAGTTCTCCCAAAGGATCATTAAGGAGTTTGATAGTTCTAAATGATAAAGGCGAATCAATTAACAAGAAACTCATTCAAGTCTCCCAAGTGTTTACATTCCAAGTGCTACAAAGATTAGAGAGCTTTAATGCCACATCAAAACTACATCAATGGAGTCTAAAATCACTGTAATGTGCTTATTGTTTTATTATTTGTATTTATGCTTAAACTGGGTATACTTATCAGCCTAGTCAAAGGTATATTCATGTACATAAAATACCTACGAAGTTAGAGTTTCTGATTAGCTCATGAAACTAGAGTTATGCTCCTAGACCTAGAATCTAGAAGAGTGTCAGGAACACTAGTTTATGCCCACTAGAGTTGGAATCCAAAAGAGTGTCGGAGACATTTGTTTATGCCCCCTAGAGCTGGAATCTAGAAAAGTGTCAGGTACATTATTATGTTTCCATTGTATAAGGTGTAGAGGAACCCAAGGCATAATGAGTTTGGGCTCTTGGAAGAGTGGATGTAGGGACGGGGTTCCTGAACTACTATAAAAATTATGTTGTTTGTGTATATTTGTTTACTCGCTTTATCCTTCATGTACTTTATGGTTTTATCATTCACTTCACATTACATCACACACAAGCACAAAAAGAGGAAAATTATCTAACAGGGCTTAAGCAATGAATTTTTATATGCCCAATTCACTCATCCCCTCTTGGGTTAAGCAATACTTTGGGAACCTACAAGTGGTATCAGAGCAGGCTACATAACTAATTGTAGAGATCCATATGACTAACCCGATACTATCATCCTCTATATTTTATGAAAGATACTCCACTTCCTAACTTCCATATTATGATAAATACAATTATGCACCATGGAAGAGGAGATTTGAAATACATATTATGGCTAATAACCTTCAACTATAGAAAATAATCTATATTGGCATAAGCGAGGATGAAATGAGAGTAGAGCTGAAAGTACTAAAAACTCACAATATGCCCTCTATCCCACTATTTATAAGGATGTCTTGACTTATAGATTAATATGAGAAATTTTTAAGAAAGCCAAAGATAAATTATTAAGGTACAAAAACACTTTTCACTCACACACTATTTGCGTTATTGTTAATACTAACTTAAGTGTAAGAAATCTAAGAAAGGAGAAAATATGTTCCTGAAAATTAACAAAGTGAAAGGAGAATTAGTCTGAAAAAACAAATTGAAAACCTGATGAAATGCCAAGTTCCTTCGAAATAAAAAGGAAAGGTGAGTGCAGGTGTGACGCTTAAACTCAAACACCATTATTGAATATATCATTATCAAAATTTTTAAAATATTTACTTACGCATTTCTTTTTGTCCATTCTTTTCTTAATAAGTATTCGTGTTCAATCTTTCAATTAATTATTTATGTCTACTTACAAGTTTGTAGAAATAAATTTACTTTCAAAATATTTGCATTCTTATTTTTGATTACTTATATCTGATTAGTTATCTGATTACCTTCATTAGTATGAATAAAGCTTATTCTTTGAATTTTTATATTTCATTTATACAATGTTGAGAAATAAAGTTTATAGTTAGAATCTTGTCTAAATACCTTCCTTTGTGTATTGATTTTCGAAATTATACTTGCATATTTTTGCTTATTTATACTTATACTTCATTTGTATATCAACAAAAATTATAAGCTATACTTAAAATTTTAATTATCTAACTGTACATTTATAGAAATAAAGATTCATTTATAGTGTAGTTTATACATACTCTGTTCATTCATGAATATACATAAGAGAATATAGAATTTACACTAGGATTAATAAAACCTTGAAAAACATAAAGTAAAACTCTTAAAATAATTAGGAAGTAAGAAAAATGTAAGTATTCAAAAAATAAATAGTTTGAAATAGAAATTAAAACAGAATTTAAAGACACCTAGGAAAAAGAAAACATTTGTACAAGAAGTAAACAGATTAAGTAATGAATGATCCATTCAAAATGATGAATTGCATTCTATTTTACTAAGCAGTCTAGATTCTTAACTATGTACTTTTTCTTAATAAAAAGGAATTGCACTGTTTAAGTTGCTATATAAAGCTCACACCTATTTAATTTCACTAATGAAAGAAAAAGTGTAAGAATCTCTCAAGTGTATGTAGGAAAAACTTGAAATGGGCAAGAAGGAGAATGATGAGAAAATAAGATCAACTTCTCAATCTACAAACTTCAAGTTGAAGAAAGAAAATCAAGTATTGAAATCAAAAGTCAAGATTGACATCATCATTTATGAGCTCAAATGCGGAAATTGAAAAAAGAAGTGATAAAAGAAATAAGTTTGCTAAACTTGATATCTATTTGATTGATAAGTACATTAACATATGCATTTCACCACCATATATTCTTAATGTTTCTAAAATGTACATTCAACTACTTTCAATTTGAATTGAATTGAATTCATTGTTCCTGAACTAAATCATTTTAAAAATTTAAATTGATATACAAAATAACTTAAATCTTTATGAATGCTTATAAGATATGCTTATGTCATGAATTACTACATCTTATTTAGTATTCCCACCATTCATAACCATAATTCTTGTAAGAATATTTGAGCATATACATCTTGAAATCATATAATGAGAAAATTCAAATAATACATGATAGTCTGTTTTATCCCATACTTTTTTCTGTAACTCTAGCATCATTCAGAGAAGTCTTTAGTATTTTGATCATAACTTTCTCATACGGACTTAGAATGACACAATTCTTGATTCCATGGATAGATAATTTCAAGGTATACATCTTTGATGTTAATCATTTTTCTTGAATCATCTTTTATCTTGAGTTGTGAGCCCTCAAAATAATGACTTACTACAGATGAACTAGTAGACAAAGTATAGCTCTAGAGATAGTTGCACAATTTTAACCATAACTTTCACATTAAAACTTAGAATTAGGTGATTTTTGATGCATTAGAAATTAATAACAAAAGCTATAACTTTGATGTTGAACATATTTTCCAAATATGACTCTATCAGTACTAGAATTTTCCTAAAAGTCACACCTTATTTGTAATCTTTAGTTTCTCTTTTTACAACCTTTGATATCTGAAATAAAAATAATACTCTCCTAAGTGCTTATTACATATGAAATGATGTGATACTTAAAATAATTTTTTATCATCATGATTAAATGAAAAACATTAAACAGTTACAAGGGGTAGAATAGGTTAGAAACCAAAAATTAGAAAACTCTAGGAATAATTGTTTCTTGGTGAGCTTCTTGAAAAATTACATAATAAGAAATTATAAAAATTAGGTGTTGCATCTCAAGAATCAAGATGAAGAAAATCGAAAATGTTCAATTTCAAAGTAAGTGATCAAACTTGAGAAATATATAATACATATCTTAGTGATCAGATCTTAGAAAGGTATGTAATTAAATATGAAAGGTTACGAATCAATGCAATACATAAATGACAAGTCTATATTGTGGTCTCTTGCAAAAAATTCCTTAGTGATAAAATCCTATGTTGAAAACTGAGATATAGTTCATTAGAAGATTTCTTCAATTGATAAGGTACAAATATTATGATATGAATTAAAAGAGCATTTTCATAAAATACCCTTGGATCAAGCATTGAAATTTAATTACTTTTGATGATCAGAAGAGATCAAAATTCCTGAAGAAATATCTGAAAAATTGCTGATTTGTAAGTATGTGAATTTGAGGAACTTGAGAAAGTCTAAGAAATATTCAATTCACATGCATATCATATAAAGGTGTGCTATTGAGCACCTTTCTTTAGAAATGTGAAGCACTTTGTCTCTTAATTTATTTATTGTAAGCAACAGATGAAGTTCTTTTCTCACTATTTACTAGACAAAGTAGCATTGTTTATTGGTTTGTCTGTTGAAAATTACAGATAACTCTTGATAGCTCAAACAAGGTTTCTTCACAACAAACAAATTGACTTCATTTATTGATTTATCTAAAGAGAGCTATAGATGAATATGGAAGGCGTAGACAGATATTACCTTCATATTTATATTCTAACATCTTAAGAAAGGAACATAAAAAACTTAGATTGTACAAAACATCACCTAATGATCAAAATAATAGAGATCCCAATCTGAATTAAGAAAAGTTCAGTGCTTCCATCATTGAAAAAACATCAAGAAACTACAAATTAATAAGAAAAACAAACACAACAACTAGAATTATGCATTATCATTGAATGACTGAAATGAAGTGTGTTTGTCACCTTATATGATTAAAACTATGATGTTTTCATTCTTGAAAGGATGTGGTAAATTTTCTTATATAATCTTTTTGTGAAATATGACTGTCAATTCAATGTCCTTTGTGTTTAAATGAAAATTATGATTTTGATGCCTCCTTGAAATGATATATGAATTGATGCATGCTTAAAAACTATTTACATATCTTCAAAACTTCAATTACAATTTGGATGTTGCTTATGACATGAATCTATCTTTGTTATTGCTGAAAACTAATTGTATATCATAGTTATGCTTTGTATAGGACCAAGATCTACATGTGGCTGTGAACTCTTTAGGAACCCAACAAAACAGGGGGAGAAATAAGTAGATTTGTGAATCATAACCTTAATACAAAAAGGGGGAGTGTTTGGAACAAAAGAAGACATGGGAAAGAATAGATTGTGCTTTATATGATTCTGCTTTGTGTGGGTTGATACAACAAAGGATAACAAAGTATTTTAGATTAAAGTATTGATTCCATACAATACCACTCTAAGAGAAGAATAGAATCATGCTCCTGACATACTCCTCATTGCATTGACCTATCCTATCTTCTAGCTATTTAGGGGAGATATATCTCATTTATTTCATATACCTTTTTGATGCTAACAAAAAGAGGGAGAAAATATAGAAAGACTTGTTAGGATGATAGTAGAAATGATGCTTGTCATGACTTGTATCTAAGAGAAGAATAGAATCATACGTCATGACCTACTTTTATCAAACTTCATAGGATTACGCATTTTAAATAGATAAGGGGAGTTTACTATTGGCTCATTAGCATGACCTTTAAATGTCACAATTCTTCAAGTTTTGTCATCATCAAAAAGGGAAAAAATGTTAGGATTGTTGTATGATTTTGATGACAACAAAACTTGTTTTAAGACTTAATTTATGTTAATGATGCTTCTTATATATAAAGCTTGACTGTGCAAAGATATGTTTGAAATATGCATACCTTATTAGAATATCATTTATGAAAGCATATATATCTTGATAAAAGTCTAGAAGGGAAACCATATTGAACCATATTGCTTTCAACTTTGTTTATCATACCTTGGATCATATGTTAAAAGTGCTATAAAGAGATATCTTCTTTAATAAAAAAGAATAAGAGCCTAAATAAATTTATAAATATAAAATCATTTAAAGTATATATCCATGCTTTACAACTTATGCAAATTGTTGACATCAATGCATGGTTTCGATGATTAATAAAACTTGATAAAGATTATATGCTAATGGTTGTTATCAAGTTTTAGCTTGCAGAATTAAGTTGCAGGTCTTAAAGATAAATGAGCATAGAAAATATATTTCATGGCAACAAGGCTTGGGTAGGTAAAGAAGCAAAAGACAAAGCGTCATAACAGACAAAGCATGAATGAAAAGGACTCGGCTATTTTCCATTCATCTATCAAAATGGAAAACTACATCTGATGGATACAAGATAATATGTTTACAATAGAGTTTGTCTATCATAAGCAAGCCATAATTTTTACCAATGGTCATCTGATGAGAATAGATAAAAGTGGAAGAAGTGAAGATCTTTTTAATAGAACAAAAAACTTTATCTGCCATCAACAGACAAAGGCGAAAGAAGTGAAGATCTTTTCAACAAAACAAAAGACTTTATCTACCATTAATAGACAAAGGAGGAAGAAGTGAAGATCTTTTCAGTAGAAGAAAAGACTTTGTTTGACATCAATAAACAAAGTAGAGAAGCAAGAATCATATGACAGAATAGAAACTTCGTCCATGACAAGTAAGCCAATAATCGTATGCTGTCGACAGACAAAGCGGAAGAAGCAAGAAAAATCTGGCAGAATAAAGAATTTGTCAGTGATCGTCTATTGTCAACAGACAAAGCGGAGATATATTCCATCAGATGAAGGCATGAAGAAAACCTGTCTGCAATCTAATACTTCTTCTGTTACTTACAAATAGACAAACCAACAGACAAAGCTCTAAAGTAATAAGATATTTATGCTTCTGTGATGCAACAAACGAAGGAACTTTGTCTTATAGATAACTGGACAAATACTTTATCTATCATAAGTAAAAGAGGAGCAATGGTCAGAACGAATTGTTGGTCTTCGCCCAACATTAATAATGATATTTCTATATTGGTGAAACCTGAAATTATCTTCTCTAATGTCGTCACTATAGACATTATAATATACGAGGAATAAGCAGAAGTCAGAAGATTCAGAATGCATCAATTGGATTGTCTTCTATTATTAATAGAGCTCACCTACCACCAACGACTAGAATTCAAAGCAACTATAAATAAAGCATTGTTGGAGTTGAAGGAGTTGAAGAAGAAAAAGGGATTGAGCCTAACTCCTTACAAAAATCTTTGCATCCCTAGGTCAAGAGCTTTAACCTTCAGATATTATTCAAAAGCTTCACTTTGTTTATCCATTCAAGGCCTACTTCTTCAATATATTCAAGGGAGATCGTATGCGCTACAAGGAGTTACCCAAAAATCAAGTTCTCTCAAAGGATCATCAAGGAGCTTGAAGGTTCTAAATGTAAAGGTAAATCAATCAACAAGAAATCTATTTAAGTCTCTCAAGTGTTTTCACTCCAAGTGCTATAAAGATCAGAGAGCTTAAATACCACATCAACACTACATTAATGGAGTTTGAAATCACTGTAATGTACTTATTATTTTATCATTTGTATTTGTAATTAAATTGGATGTACTTATCAGCCTAGTCAGAGGCATATTTATGTACACAAAATACCTACAAAGGTAAAGTTTCTGCTTAGCTCATGAAACTAGAGTTATGCCTCCTAGAGCTAGAATCTAGAAGAGTGTCAAAGACACTAGTTTATGCCCCCTAGAGCTGGGATCCAGAAGTGTGTCAGGAATACTTGTTTCCACTCCTTAGAGCTGGAATATAGAAGAGTGTCGGGGACACTATTGTATTTTCATTGTACAGGGTATAATGAAACTCAAGGCACAATGAGTTTGTGCTCTTGGAAGAGTGAATATAGGGATGACGTTCCCAAACCACTATAAAAATCATGTTGTTTGCATGTGTTTGTTTACTCGCTTTATCCTTCATGCACTTTACAGTTTTATCATTCACTTTATATCATACCACACACAAGCACAAAAAGAGAAAAATAGTTTAACATGGGTTAAGCAATGAATTTTTATATAACCAATTCACCCCTTCACTCTTGGGTTAAGCCATACTTTGAGAACCAACAGAAACGTTGTTTTAATAAAAGCTTACTAGTGAGACTTTTTGCCAAATACAATGACGTTAACTTATCCCATAGCGCCTTTGTTG
>JAYJMB010065701.1:0-25296 GCA_036873735.1 Pouteria campechiana
ATTCAATTCATGCTAAATGTTTCCATATCTCAAACATTGCCATTTCATCATTATCATTATCAAATTCCACAATTTATGCATGCTCTTGAATGGGATGTTCTTCATCCCTTTTAACAAACAAACATATACAAGAATAATGATCCTACAATAAACATCACTAGCCCCATCCAAGGGATACCCACTATCCTAACAAATCCATTGCATCAATTTTAAAACAAAAGAGATGTTCACTATCCCCAACCAAAACAACCATGCTCGGATACAATCAAATGGGATTTTCATCCCCAATCATACAATGTATCTAATCAAAGGAGGGGCGCATACTTGCCTCAGGTTACTAGCTCCCAACCATTCCTCCAACTCTCCACCTTTTCATCTTTCTCAAATCATCTTGCATAGGGTAACAATCTCTTTCATTTACAACCATAACTCAAACTAATTTATTATTACTCACATATACTTTCCAAATGCATAATTGCATTCTCATGAATATACCATAAAAAACAATGTACTCAACATATTTTTACTATTTATAACATGCCATTTAAAGTTTAAGTCCTCAAATCATCCAATTTGTCACTTAAACACTTTATAGTCAAAATCCTTTTTAACCCAATTTGGGTCTTTGTCTAAAATCAGATTTTTCAATCCCAAACAACCCAAACAATTCTCAAAACATTATAAATCATACATTAAACCTTTCTCCCATGATAATTTTACAAACTTATTGAATTTTTCCAATTTTGACTATTCATAAAAACCCTATCTTGGCAAAATCATCAATTTTTATGCCCAAATTAGTTCTAATATATTATTAAGCATAGTTAATTTATTTTCCCCATAATTATACAACATACATCATGAAATTTCTCCCAAAATTACTATTCACAAAATTTATAAAACCTTAGCTGAGCAAAAATAGAAATTCAGATGGGAAAAATCATGTTACCGGAGATTCCAATCGTAACTTCCATCCATGAATAAAAGTCCAAGCCCAACACTCCTATTAGCTCACTCCACTTGTAAGAATTCAAATCTTCTTTCATTTCCACCATTCAAATGCCAAAAACCCATTTCCCTTAGCATGCTTGGATGATAATCTCTCAAAATCCACTTGTTTCTAAGTCCAAATGACAAGAACTTAGATCAAATGGAGCTAGGACATGAAGTTTGGGACACGGGAGAAGAGATAGGATGGATACAAATGAAAAAAGAATGGGCCAAGCATTTAAAAAGTCAGATTTTTTGGTGCTCCAACGTGCCAGCGAACCCTTATGGTGGCAAAAAAAAGCCTTGCCATGGCAAGGTCTTGCTGGACTGCCAAAATGTGCAATTTTTGGAAACTTGCCGTGGTAGAAAATGGGCTTGTCATAATAGAAAATTGCCGTGCCACTACAAGGAAAAGTCTTATCATGATAAGGTCCTGATGGATGCTAAAAAATGTGTTTTTTAAAGGCTTGCCACGGCAGAGAAAAACCTTGTCGTAGCAAGCTCTTTCTGTCCGACACAGTGATAGTATTTTGAGCATAAATTTTGCATATGATGTCAAAATGATCTGATTTTTGAGGAATTGGAAATATAACTTCAAGAGCTACAATATTATGTTAAAAATGTTTGCCAAACCATCCCCCAAATATGTCAACAATTCTAATAAAGTTGACCCATCTCATTTATCTAGTTATTTTTCTATCATTTAGAATAGTTTTGGTATATTAGTCATAACTTCCTCATATAATATTGGAATTGAGTGATGTTTCTTCCGTTGGTCAGATAATTTCATGATATACAACTTTCATGTTGAACAATCTTTTAAATTAGTCCATTATCCACATCAAAAATAAATCACAATGACCCCTTTTTTGAATTCAGCATTTTCACTTATGAAAGATCACTATAGCCCCCTTTTTACATAAATCAATTATCAAAAATCACCCATTCAATTGTTTTTACCTACCATTTTTTATCATAATAACTCCATTGGCCTTTTTCATTTCAAAATGCATCCAAGACTCAAACTAATGTTTCAAACACATTAAAATATATATAAAAACTATCTTAAGTCATTCATATTGATTATAAATATGCTTTTTCCCAAACTCACCATTTCAATTCTTTTCAACCAAATTTTCTTTGAATTTTCTACTATAAATGTCTCCACATTCCAATTCCATTCTAAATTACACCTAAGTCTTAAGCTAATATTTCTAACACATCACAATACCTATAGTAATCATATTAGGTCATTCATATAGATCATAATCATGCCTTCGCTTAATTTCACCTATTGAGTTCTTTTTACATAACCTTCAACTTAATAGTTCAAAATTCCAAAATTATCTCAAAATTTTGATTCAATATCTCATACATATCACATTATATATAATAATCATGCTACATTTGTCATTCAAGTCATATACCTAACTTTACTCAAAATCACTACTTAAGTTCTTTTTCACTCAAAACTTCTAATGAAGTCATTCTCTTTGTTCACTTCAACTTTTCATGACAAATTTCTTTATAAAATACAATGTATCACCTCAATTCCTCATTTTACTAAAATGCAAAAAAATTTCCCCAAATTTCAATGCCACAAGTGTTACAAAACCATTCCCCCACAAAAAGTTGTCCTCGAAACTTTGATTATCTTGGTATTTTCTTAAATTGCAACCTCATTAATGCATTCATATCATTTCACAATTGCAGATCCATATCCATATGATACACTATGCAAGTTGTATAATACTGATCATATATATCTGATCACTTAGTAACCCTAATACAATTTCTTATACATGGCATTCAACATGCCAAAAAAATCAAATCAAAATAAACTCTTCCATTTCATCCATATGGGTACAAGCTTTACTCATGAAAAATGAAGTAGGTTTACTAATCTTGTGATCACACATGGCAAGAGGTATCTATCCCTCTATCCATGTACTCTCTTTGTGTTATCGCTACACCAATTTCATGACATATGGTTATACAAAAGTGGTCTATCAAGCCGAAATTCATACTCATGATGCATAGTTCATGCACATAAACTCAGAATGTGACTCTTATAACCAACACAATCAATTGTACATACAACCTCATTATAAAGCATCCTTCAATCACACATGGCATTGTCAATTACAATTTTTATATATACAAAATATAGCAGCCTCATAACATGCATATCAATGTATACCAATGACAATGTAATAATAGATAACAATAATAACATCATAGCAATTCAATGCTCATGATTCACAATGCCACACGGTCCAACTATCCAGCCTCCTCCCATACAACAACTTTCAACCACGCCATCTAGGCCGATCATCAAGCAATGCCTAGCCATGGTGGTTACCCACACGACCCCTCATAACAACTGATGGTTTTCATGAGATAACCACTAACTCGCTGTTTTGCACTTGTGGTTTTCATAAGCTTGCCACCAACTCACTAGCAACTAGTGGTTTTCACAAGATAAAATAGTGGTTTTCACTGGTTTCCAAGCTTACCAACAACTTATACAATAGTGGTTTTCATGAGCTTACCACCAATTCACTGTTAAGTATTATTATTATTATCAAACTCATACATATTAACACCATCCATCACCGCATATATCATCAATTCAAACACGCAAAAAAACACATCCCACATGTAAAAAATTACATCAATCAATTGGTTCAATCAAATAGCAAATTCAATGCGAATCATATGGAGGATACATAAGCTCGTCAATCATATCATCAATCAAACTAGTTCAATTCAATCATAACAACGCCAATGCCAATTAACACAATCATAGTAGACATGCCAATTCATTCAATTCAATATGTTCACAAGCAATGTCATTCAATGATTCATAAATTCATCATCATTTACTATCCATATCATGATTTCTAATTTATGATGCTGCAATATCAAAAATATTTTAATCAAACAATTGACAACTTATCAATTATGTAAATCGGTATATAAACATACATAATATCATCAATTAAATCAATGTCATCTTGGCATTACAATCAGGATAATGCTTTTCTGGTATTACAATCAATCACAATCATAACATTCCTCAAACGTCACCTATAGTTTATGATATGCATGCATTATAGTGTCTATTCAACCATTCACCTAGATGCACATCTAAAACACTAGTCATCACATGCCATGTCCCATCAAGGTAATTAAACAACCAACAAGGTTTACATCACACCTTATCTTAAGGAATCAAATGATTCCATTATAAGCAAACAAACAATTGAACTCAATTTTTAGTTTCTTTTTTTTTTTAGTTTCTAATACCTATGCATGAAACTTCACAGTTTCATCATTTCACTTGCGTTCTAATAGTCAATTTCAAATACACTATAAATAAACAATATTCAATTCTAACCTCAATTCATGAAACTTCACAACTTCATTTATTCTATAACAACACTATCACTTTCATATCACATTGGTATCATCAAAAATATCATCATTTACATGCCCTCTTTTCACATGTCTTCGTAGTATCCTTAAACTAGGATTCTCCCATGTTTCCCATGGGTTCATAAACTTATACTAGCATGTCGATTTCTATCTCTTTTCAAATATCCCTTACCCATCATAATCTACACCTATCCCTCATAGTATTAGACAACCCTTTAGGATCTAATTGCATCTGTAATGCCCCACCGACCCAAGGCCGCTACTCCATTTTACATCATAAATTAATTATAATTACACAAAAATTTCCCCACATCGAGGGTGGGGTCGCTATAGCCTCTTTCTGCAACATCCGACAAGGGCCTATATGCCTCACTATTTTCCTTGTAATTTTTCTATTTTTAAGAGAATACTCTGCTTGAAATTCAACAGAATCTCCCCTAAAATATGTAGATTAAAAACCTGTACATACAATGATTATGTTAAATAGAAATTTAAATGATTATGCATCAAATTACAATAATAAAAAGGCTAACATAAATCACAAACTAACCACACCACCACTTTCTATCCCAAGGTCGAAACCAATCCTGGTGGCAACCCAACTTAGGGGAAATCTATCACAATCTATACATGAGTCACTATGAATGCTATACTATTTCATTTAAGATCATTTAATTATAATTGCATTAACATGTAATGAATTTACAATTACATACATACATAGTGGGATTCCAATCCTAATACATCATAGCATAATAATGTCTACGACTCCTGGCTCAACAATTCCAACTCACAGTTGGAATTCTTTACCTAAGCTATCAGCTAAAAATTTAAACAAGAAGGTGTGAGTCTAAGCAACTTCGTAAGTATGCATAAATAATAGAAAATAATTAATTAATAAAACATATTTTAACCCAGAACATGCATAAACAACAGTACATTCCTATTTTCATTCATCATCATAAATACAAAATAGTTTCATCTCGTCCTGAGATAAACAATACAAAATAATTGTATTAGGAGGCTCAAATTTTTATTCTTTTCATGCATACTCTACACCATTTAAGCGTATACTAACATGAGTAAAGCATGCATTTAATATCCTACACAAGCCAATATAGGCTCATTATGTCATGCCATACTGGCATCGCACATCAACACTATGCTCAACAGGCATAAAATAAATAATTATACCATCCAAGCACTCCATAACATAATTATACTTTATCCAAGAACACTTCCCATTCCATTTAAATATACATTTGCTAATTATGGGATAATTCAAATCCACTCATTCATAGCATCCACAAGACATCAAATAGAATAACAACTCATGGAAATGTTTGCATTTCCATTCACAAATACATAACAAAATATAGAATTAAGGGAAGATATAGTATTCCCATCATTCATATAATACCTTTATTCAACATATACATGGGGTATTCCCTACCCTATCATATAGGCATCCATACACAAGAATAATGAACATTAAATACATGCACATGGGATACTTTCTATCCTCAACACACATATATGCACAACATGAACATATAATCATGTCATTCACATTTGCTACATACTGAAGGAATACTCACTTTTCCCAACACCCAAGTATTCATAAAACAAATCAACATCAACCTTAACAAACATGGGATATCCACTATCCCTCATCCAAAACAAACATGCCTGGATCCAATCAATGGGATATTTCATATCCCCATCCATGCATTCAATAGACAGAGCCTACTTACCTTATGAAATGTTCATTTCACCATCCTTGAAGTTCATAACTTAGCTTCCATCATTGGTTGAATAATCCTACACATGTAACATATTCAATTTACATATGTTTCTTATTGAGGCAATTCATCAAATGTATAATAGGCATCATTTAGATCCTGATCTTTCGACAAGATGTTTTAATGGATTTCATTCCCAACTATAAATAATCAACCAACAGCATAATTTACATAAATTTGACTATAACCACATGGTAATCAAGCTTCTAAACCAAAAAAATTAGGGCATAATCACATTTTTATACAAAATCCTAAATCACTATTCATGCAAGTTACTGTTCACAGATGGGGGTTATGCAAAAATAACATTTCCCAAGCTTAAATCATTTTAAACCTATCATAAATCATAAATTACTTGTTTCTCCCATCAATTAAACACAAAATTTCATGCAAAACCCCCAATTTCAACTATTCATGAAATTGCAAGAAACCTTAGCATATGAAAAACACAAAATCAATAGAAAAGAACGAGATTTATCTTGGTTTCCATGCACGGCCTGCCTCTTGCCATCATTTTTAACTTCAAATCTCCACAAGACATCCATAAACCCTGAGCAACATGGTTCCCAGCCATGGAAACATGCCCAAACAACAATAAAAGGGGATTTTATTCAGTGAAATCAAGATTTTTCATAGAAATACCAAGATTTCTAAGCTTAAATCATTAGAAAATGGGTTTTTACCTTATGGGATTTTGTGGCTAGGGTGTGGGAAAATATTGGAGGAAGAAAGAGAAAAAATTAGGGGTATCGAGACAAAATCTGCCTTAAAAACGCAAATTAGTGAACTAGTGCCACTAGCTCCGATTTGGTGCCGCCGGCACCCAAATTTGTTCGCCAGATATTATCTTATTATTTTATCTATAACTTCCTCATATAATATCAGATTTAGGTAATTTTTGATGAGTTGTGAAGATAATTTCAAGCTCTACAACTTTTATGTTTATAAGTTTTCTAATTTAATCCCAAAATATGAGTAATTCAGTATCAAAATGACACCATGTGTTTTAACCCAATTTATAACTCTAGAGATAGTCAAAGTATTTTAACACTAATTTTCTCATATTATATCCAATTCATATATTCTTCAATCATTGAAAGCTAAATTTAAAGAGAAACAACTTTCATGTTAGACACTATTTTTAAATCATCTAAAAAAATTCCAAAATTGGGTAAATTTTGCACCTATACCATTTTCAACTTCATGTTCTTATAAAATTCTGCCAAAAATATAAATTAAATTCAAGTTTTTCTTCATTCTTTTCCATTTCCATAGTCCTATTAGTATCTAATCACATAATTATACAAAAATTAACACCCTAGGTGTTATAACACTACACTACCTTTACATTGCTTCAAAAATTTCTATCCATTGAAAGTAGTTGGCCTTCTTAGAATGTTGAAGACTGTTCTGAATTTTCTCCCATTGGAAAAGTTATTTTCTTCGTAAACTCATTCTAGCTGGAAAGCTTGTAGCACCATCCTTAAAGAAGATGCCTATTTGGTTTTGCCAAACACCATACACTAATGCCAAAATGTGAAATGAGTGTATCCAACTTCTTCTCAATTTTCTCTTGCACATTTCTTAGTTCTGCAATTTCTTTCTTTAATTTCTTTACTTCTAGTGACATCATTGCATATGTAGATGGTCCAGAAACATCAGCTTAGGGTGAAGCTTTTGTAACAGGACTATCCCTATCAAGTCTCTCTTCCCCTTCTTTTATTTCCTCCTCTTCATTCTCATTATCATCTTTCATATTTCTTTCATTCTTCTCATCCATCTCTGCTAGATAATCAAATACTTGAATGTGCATTCTTTTTAGTCAAGTTTCACATACCCAATCCATTTTGAGTGTAAATACATGTAGATATGATTCTCCAAGCACCAGAACTTTAAAATTCTCAAATATTCCTGTGAACCATACTCTGTAAGGCATTACATGATCTATTCTTTGGGGCATGTATCCAAAAGTAGTGAACATGAGTTTTGGTAGGTTAAGATTTTGATAAGTGTAGATTTTCCATAACACTTTGGCTTCATTGGTAGTCACTTACTCCGTTCCCCCAAGCTTAGGCAAAAACATGTTTTCCAAAACTTTCCTAAGCATTCTCAATTATATAATGAGATCCTTAGTTCTCATGTAAGTGTAGAGAGATGTATATATTATTCCAGAGGATAAATTATTGAAAATTTCTTCTTCTTTAGCCCATCTTCATCTTCATCTGCTGATACACCAAATATCTCATCTTAGTGTTTTGCAAGAGATAATAAGTTTGTTCTAAATTGAAATTTGAATCCTTTCACCATGGATGCATGGGTGCTAGGTTTCCAATTGAAATAAAATATAATGACTAGTTCTCTTTAAATTGGTGCCTCAACATTTATCAACTCATTCCTGCCTTGATAATTCAATGTATTACTTATATCAAATTTACATTTATCAAGGAAGCCCAAATTAGTCTTCTTCTGAATATGCATTGGTCTACCTAACATTGAAAAATAAAATTTGAACTTCTTATCTTCTCCTCCGATGTAATATGCAGGTAGGTCTCTAGGCTCAAATTTGGTACTTTCCTTCCATCTACCTCTTCTGGAAGAAATTTCAAGTCAAATGGTTTCACCCATTCTTCATTTTTGTCAAGTTCCTCTTTCACTTTTCTTTCATTTGCATTTATTAGGGATGATGTATTACCTATGTTAATCATAATTTGAGGTCTTCTATATCTTCTAGATGATGAAGGTTGAAAGGTGGATGCTTCTTCTTTGGTTCTTTTTTATTTCACACCTTTTGGGGTTTGGAGATTGCAACTTTGGGTACCATTGAGATGTAGAAAATTGATGGTAATGATAAAAACTTAACGAAAATGCTCCTTTGGGAGATTGGAGATTACAGGCGCTAGCTCTTTTAGGTTGTGGAAGATTGGTAATGAGAATGGAATGGAAATGGAAAGTGAATCGATGCCAGGGTTTTTGGCCTATTCGAATTGGTAGGTGGCTGGCATGTAGGTGCCTAGGGTAGTGGATGCCTAAGGTCCAAGCAGCTCTATTACCAAAAATAGATTTTTCCTAAAATTTTCTTGAATTTCTAATTTCTAATCTTTTTGCCCTATTAATCATTTGATATTTTTCCATTTCAATCACGTATGAACACAATCAATCTATAACATGTAAAATCATTTTGAGCATTATAACATTAATAACATATCATTTCAATTCAAATATGTTAGACAAATCCTTATCAGTATCACGAGCATACATTTTACATGTAATAAGCACTTAGCATGTAAAAATGTACATTATATAAATTTTTCATTGCATGGTTTGGACTTAAAGCATTTTTACATATATCATAGTCCTGAATACTAAGAATAATGCATAAAATGGAATAATTTATGTCATGGGAGTAGTCTTTTAAGCATTCACACACACACAAAAAAAAAACTCAAGTTATTGTCCAACTTGTTTTTATTTTAAAATTTTAGGCCTTAATGATGATTACAGAAGGAATGGCTAGGTATGGAGTACCTATTGGAGACCTTAAACCTTGAGGTTTTCCAAACCGGCTTGACTATGCCTTGGGACTATAATTATATTAAGGATTAATCAATTCCTTATATCAAATCAAATTTTGAGAATCTTTTTAGCACAAAAAGAATGAATTCATATACATTTAAATCCAAAGCAATTATTTCTAAGGCATCTAGAGTGTCTAGTAATATAATGCATAATTTCCTTATTAAACAAATACATCAAGTTGGGCAACATATCTCCTTTGTCATTTCCTTTTACATTTTCTCACATTTGAGCTTATAGATGGTGTTGCCAAACCTGATTTCTCATTTAGCACCTGATTTTCTTTCTTTAGCTTGAACTATGTAGATTGAGGAAATAATTTTTATTTTGTCATTATTCTCCTTCTTCCAATTCTCATTTAAAGCATTTCTTGCATACACTTAAGAAATCCTTGCGTTATTTCTTCATTAGTAAAATCAATCAGATGTGAACTTTATACAACAACTTAATTGGTGCAAATTCACTTTTAACATAGACTAGTATTCTTTTGAGAATCTAGACTACAAAGCAAGGTGATCATTTAAACAAATCATTCAATACTCAGATTATTTTATTTTTCATGTGAAATTTTCTCCTTCTAAGTTTTATGAATGCAACATCTAGATTTCGCTAGTTTTCTTTTGCATAGATGACTATAAACCAAGTCAGACACTCTAATTTAATCATAGCTAACACTGAATTCTTTGAACTAGCATATTTATGAATTTCATCATGAAGCTAACTTCTTTGAAATTTTGAGGTATCAATATCATTTTTCATCAATAATTGAATTAATTATGAAATTTTAATCAATTTGAGCATAATTAATCATTTTTATGCTCTTTTGGGATCACACATTGTTTTAAAGTTTTAATTCAACTATATGCCTCTTTAGCATCCTTATCCTCAAAGAATGTTGACAGTTTAGATAACATATTGTTTCCTTTTCTTAATTGTCTCTAGAGTTCTTTCTCTTGTTTTGGAATTAGATAATGAATTTTATTTGACTTGATTCATTGTGGTCTCATGTGGCACCTCGCCGGTCAACACTAACCGGAATGAGCACCACTTACCAGTCAACTAATCATCTTCTATAGTGATAAAATTGACTAAATGAGTACAGAATACACAAGCACAAACCACATTACTGCAACCACACTAATGGCCACAATCCATGAGATATACATATAATATAAATATATGACTGAATAAAGTATATAATCTTTTAATAAATATAATCTTCTATTAATATTACCAATTATGACACATCATGCATATCAAAATGATACATTGTGATCATACACATCTCGTAAGTCCACAAAACTCATATATTTCATGTGAAATAACATAAATAACTAGACTGCATCAATTCTCCATGCCTAGAATTCCAATCCCAGATTGGGTTCCCTTAGGTAAACCTGTTAAGATTTGAAAATAGGATGAGCTGGGCAACTTAATAAGTAGGTAAGAAAAAGTAATACATTACTTCTCTTGGTCACACTTGAACCATCACTCATCTGCCCATTGGCTAATTACATCAAACATAGTTAGAAAATTCACATTAAGGTTTACATAAATCATAGTCATTAACTAAGTTTGACCATTGACTAATACCATGACCATACCCAGCCTAATGTCATTTCCATGAATTTTGGGCTACTATATAGCCCCACACAAGCAACAATTATGCAACATTAATAAGCACTCTTAAATCACATATGAATGTAAATCCAGATACGAACATGCCACATTTCTGCCCAATCAAACATCTTATTACTCAGATCATGTGCATCTCATACCCATGCCACATACTTGCCCGATCAAACCCCTTATTGCTCAATTCATGTGCACTCATCACATCTAGCCATTCAGGCTCATCTCTTGTCCATACAAGCTAGGCAAACTGCCCCATCATCATCATCATGTGCACATCTCAATCACCCAAGCCATCTCGCATGATGCATACCAAATGTCATGCCATGTACCATCTATTATATGTCGCCCAAGCCAATCTCGTACATCATGCAACATTACTAATATATACAACTATGGTTCTGATACTTTAACATATTATGCATGCTCTAAACTCATCCAACAAGGTCCACAAATAAGATATACCTTTTACTTAAGCATTTCATCAAACATATGTTAGGCAAAATTCACAAAATCATAAATCATAAGAGAAAATATAAGAAAAATATGTAAAGCATGTTCAATATAATAAAGCCTCATTCCGACTATTCAAACCAAGAATTCAAAGCATAAATCCATCACGAATTCAACACAGCCCAAACATAATACATAAAAATCATGTAAATTGGAAAAGAGATATTTATGAGTTTAGAAAATCATTTCCTACTTACCTAAAATCCAAGGATTTAAGCTTCTACACTAAACTCTTGCCTCCCAAGACTTTCTTACACCTTTCTACTTCCAAATATCTCAAATTTCAAGTAATATAAATTTCTTTCTTTCAAAAATAGCTAGTCTCCTACAAGGTAAAAAGGATTTAACTTTACTATTCAATATTCACTATTCACTATATAGTATTCATTATTTATTATTCACTGTATACTATTCATTATTTATTATTCACTATTCATTATTTACTATTCATAGTCAAAATTACTATTTAAAAATATTGTACTTGTACTATTTAAAATTATTATTCAAGTGTACTGTTTACAATTATTGTTCAAAGCCCCCAAATTTTTATTTTTATTTCTCATCCATAAAAGCGTATATACACCATATCCCCTGAATCCAAACTGTAAATTCATTCTACATCATGAGAGGTTCATTTCAAGATGTATCAGTGATATTAAAATCATCCAACTACGTAAATTTTGATAACATTTCTTTTTCAGTGGATAGAAAAATTAATTAATTAAACCATGATTCTATATCTAAATGCTCTCAAATTCTCATGATAGTATAATACATATGAAATACAACTGTTTAATGGATTGGATTAACAAAAAAATTTGACATAACTTACTTACCTCAATTTTTTCTATGTTGTTGGTGCCTCTGTCTGCCTCTCTCTTTCTCCCTTCTCCCTCTCTTTCTATTGTTTCTCTCTCCTCTTTCCCTCTCTCTTTCTCCTCTACTATCATGAACTTATAAGCGAAGATTTTCATTGCCAATTGCTGCATTAAGTACGTTGTTGCTAACTAACTTAATAAACGATGCGTTAAAGGCTCCGCAGCCAAGCATCACATCTAAGTTCTAAAATTTTATTCATTTGAATTGACATTAAAGACAAATAAGTAAATTCTGAATGTAGATTATGACATAATATAAAAAAATTTAAGTTTGAATATCATACCTATACTTATCTTGTCTTCTTGAACTTTGGTTCCTGTGAATATTGTCTTTTTCATCCTGTGTTTAGGAACCATTTTTTTTTGGAGGAGGCTGATATTTCTTCTTTTCTTCATCTCCTTTCTTCAAATTATAAATTCTTAATGAGGGTTGGTCAGTTATACCTTTGAAGGATGAATTTTCCTTCTTCTTCTTTTTCTTCATTATTGATGGCCCTCTTTTTCTTTTCTTATCTTCCTTCTCAGCTTTCTTTCTTTCTTTTTCTTCCTTATCATTCCTTTCCTTCTTAGGTTGCTCCTCTTTATCTTAAGAGGATTTCTCAATTGATTCAGCCTCCTCAATAGCTTCAATCTATGTTTGAGCCTCTGTGATTTTTTCTTTATTCTCTTTCTCTTGCATTTTAATCTCTTCTTGAGATTGCTCCCATTAAATCCATGGTAGTTCTTTAATTTGCAGTTCTTCTACTTCCATAGATTGGTCATCTTTTTTCTCTTCTTCTTATTTAGGAGATTGATCCTCCTTTTATTGATTTCCTAAACTCAATTTAATCTCAACTGAAAGATTAGTTGCATTTGAGAGCAATTTACCTTGCCCCTCAGAAATTATCTTACGGTTATCCAAGTGTAATGCCCAAGGCATTAAAATAAGGAAGTATTGGGAAATATTGCTAAGGACATGATAAATATGGACTAATTTGAAAAATTTAAAGTTATTTAGCTTGGTACTTTAGTGCATGAGAAGAAAATTTTGAAGACAAAGTGTAACTTGAGCAGAGTGTATGAGAAATTGAAGTGAAAACGCTCTAGGCATCACTTGTACACAAATTTAACATATATGATGGATGATTTTGGAAATTTTATTAACATAAAATTTATAGCTCTTGAGATTATATTTACAATGAATCAAAAATCATATAGATTCAATATCATACAAGGAAGTTTGAACTAAAATACTACAGCTGTCTTTAAAGCTATAAATTTGGTTGAAACACATGGTGTCACTTTGAGGCCAAATTACTCATATTTTGAGACTGAATTAGAAAATGAGATAAACATAAAAGTTGTAGAGCTTGAAATTATTTTCTTAACAAATCAAGAATCATGAATCTAGTATCATACAAGGAAGTTATGATTGAAATAGCATGGTCTAGCATGGCTGATGTAGGTGGTGCCAAACCAGTGCCAGAGGCACTGAATTGATCTTGGCATAGCAACACGACAGCAGGGTGGCACCGACGGTGCCAGTCGATGGCTGTAAGTATATAGCTTGGGTTTCTTCAACCATCCCATTTTGTTTTTCTCCTGTTTTGTTTTGTTTCTTCCCCTTTCGTGTCCTAACCTCGTTTAGGTTTATTTCTTACCTATTTAGCTAGGAAATCATCATACTAGCTAGTAAATCATGTGATCTTTCATTTAAACCTACTTTTAGTGATTTAAACCATGAAAATGGGAGAAAAAATAAATTTTCCTTCAAATGGAGGGTGCAAACTAGGGTTTTGGGCTTGGATTTATATCCACAAGAGAAAGACATGCGTGGATTGCTTAGTAAGTTGTTTTTTCCCTCCTTATTTCTGATTTTTTTAAGTTAGGATTTTGGGAATCTAGGAATTTTGGAGAAAAATGATCGATCTGACATAGAAATTATGGGAGAAATGATGTATGCATGCTTACTAATGGTTTAGAACTTAATTAGATAGGAGGATTGATGATTAGGCCTAGCCAAGGTTTGGGGAAATTTGTTAATCGTGGAAAAAAATTAGGAAAATGATAGATTTGGTTGAAATCAACATGGGGAAAATGATTAATGCATAAATCATGATGCTTTAGGACTTGTTTAGGATGATTTGGGTTGATAAAATTGATTTTAAAACTATGCCCTAAGTGTAGTTAAGAAGGGGCTTTTGTATATAGGTTGTATAAGCAATGAACTGATTAAATTTAAAGCTTAATGAAGTTGTTTACAAGTTAATTTAAGTGATAATCTGTATATGTGAAGTAAATATTGTAAGAAACCAAGATTTTAATGATGCCCTATAGAGAAAACCTTAAATTAAGTAATGTTAATCACATGTTTAATGTAATGCTTCCATAAAAGAAGTGGTATATGTGATTAACTTGAGATGGACTAATGGTAAAGTATAGTTAAGCCCTTAAGACATGTGTAGACAAATCCATGAATGGATTATGGTATTTGAACATTGCATTTCCTTGAATTGATATAGATTAGTCATGTGGATGTATATATAAATGATGGGTGTAATATAATACGTGTAGGATTCTTTGGCATGTGGATGAGAAGCCAAGTTTAAGAATATGAGGATTATGAGATGGTTCAACATCCAAGTAAGTAGGCTTTCTTCTTTTTGCTAAATGTGATGATTGAATGGGGATAAGAATGTCCCATTTGTTTATAATCCGAGCATGTCTGTTTTGGGTTTTGGGATAGTGGATATTCCATGTTTTCTTATAAAGTGATATGTATTTGGATTGTTAATTATATGAATAATTGGGATATTAAGTATCCCTTCGATTGTAATGCTTGATCTTTATGCATGATCTACCTTTATATGTGATGACATTATTCTTGTGTATGAATGTCTAAAATGAGGGATAGAGCATTTCATAATATTGGATTTGAATGGATAGTTCAAATAGTATATGTTCCTAAATTTTGCTTAGTAATGGATGTAGTGTATCATACGATTTAGGAATTATGATAATAGATTTGAATTATTGGTAGAGGATAATGTGGAGCTTGATTATGCCTGTTTTGAATGGAACATGTTATTGTTATGAAGGATCATTATTTTCTATCATGCTTGCCTACTTACTGAGTTACCTAGATTCATGCCTTCTTATTCTATTTTTAGCTGACAGGTAAAGAATTCCAACTGTGGGTTGGAACTAAGAAGCAGGATTTGAAGATGTCTTTTATGGTAGGTTCGATTTGGGATTGTAATCCTCTTTGTATAATTGAAATTCAGAATATAATTGTATGACTATAATTTAAAGAAGTTAATTGATGTATAAAGTAGTGTAAAGGCATGTCTTAGGGATTTTTTAATCATATTATGAGTGAAGTTGATAATCAAAAAGATATATAGGTTGCCATCATGATTTACTCAGATCTTAGGCTGTGGGATTGTGGGTGTATGTTTTAGAAGTTATATCAATGTGTTATTTTATCTGAGAAATACTTGTATAGGTGAAATTATCATAATTTAAGTGAAATCAATGTATTATATTAATTGGTGAATGCTTGTACAGGTTTGGACAGCCCCATTTTCAAGGGAGGTTCTATCTTATTTTCTATAGAAAGTAGATCATTTAGAAAATGGGACCCAACCACCCCACCCTAAAAGCGAGCAAATTTAGGTGAAATATAGTGTAAAATAGGATATCATGCCTTGGAAAGTAGGGCATGACACTAAGATATCTTTTGTTGTTTTACAAGCTAAGACATACTTGCAAATGGTGGGTCGAAGAGCATTCAATAAGCCATTTATAGTCTTTATGTTTTCTTGTCATGCTCTATCTTCATCCTCAATTATGCCAATACAATAATCTTCCAAATCTTAAGGTCATTGGCCATAAGATATATTTCTAATCTCCTCTTCCATTGAGTAAAACTCATTCTATCAAAATATGTAACTTGGGTGGTGGAATATCCTTTTAAGAACATGGAGGATGATGACATATGATTAGCCAAATGGATCACTACAATTGTTTACATAGCTTGCCCTAATACCACTTGTTGGGTTGCTTATAAGATTGACTTAACCCAGGAGGGGGGGGGGGGGTGAATTGGGTTTATAAAAATTTATTGCGTAACCCTGATTTAACCAAAATACCTCTTATCATGCTTGTGTGCCATTCATAATGATATAGATAATAAAGCAATAAGAAAATAGAGAAATAAAGCAAATACTAATAGCACACACAATAGTTTTATAATGATTTGTGTTAACTGCTCTATTCCACTCTTTCAAGAGCACACTCCTTGTGTCTTGGATTCCACTATCTCTCTATAATGAAAACATAAATAGTGCACCTATCACTCTTCTAGATTTCAGCTCTAAGGGGCATAACAAATTAGCAAGTTATTCATGAGACACACTCTAACAAACATAGACTTATTCTTCTTGATTCTAGCTCTAGGGGGCATAAACTAGTGCACCAAGCACTTTGTTGGATTCTAGCTCTAGAGAGCTTGAATACAATATAGTTGTTGTCTTTGAGACACCAACAGATTAGTTCCAGCTCTTCTTGAATTTGAACTCCAATTACTGACTAAAGGCAATCACAAAAATGAACAAATATATATAAAAAGATCAAAGACAACTTTACAGAGTGTTTCTTGAGTCCACAGGGGAAGTCTTGGCAGTTTGAATGTAGAAGTACATTTTATTTTTAAAAGTTATTGAGCACATTTGATGGAGATTTGTAGAAGGGGATGAAGGCTTTAAGTTGCTTTGTATTTGAAAAATGTTGGCTTAATGAATGCAACATTCTTCTCTCTTCTTCACATTTTAGCTTTGGTCCTCTTATACTCATCTTTGAATTCTAGTCATTAGAGGTACATGAGCTTCATTGAATATAGAAGAATGTTTGAAGTTTCTCCCAATAAAATGCACCATTTAGCTTTATAGCCATGGAAACTTGCAATTCCAAACTTGCCAAAGATGGTAGTTAGAAGATTGAGGATGATTTTGGACTATGAGGATAGCTACTAGCAACTATTGTTTGTTGCTTGGGACAAAGTTCTTGTGTTTGAAGTTAATATTTCGGACAAAGGGTCTCCATTCAATATTTGCTCTCCATGTTTTGGATAGAGCTCCTTGCTTGGGATTTGTTCAAAGTTAATATTTTGGATAGAGCTGGAGAGACAAACAAAATGGCATTGTCTAAAATGTTTCCTTTTTTTCGAAGTTAGTTTTCCTTATTGTTCAAATTATCATGACAACATTGAAGCTTTGTCTGAAGCTTACTCTTTGTTTGAACTAATGACAATATTGAACTTTGTTCGAAGCTTGCTCTTTTCTAAAGTCAAGCAAATAAGTTTGGGAATAACTTAAGTAGTGTTCGAAGTTAGCCTTTATCTCTGCACTGTCCAAGATATATTTTGGACAGATTGAGATGCTCTTTTATTCTAAACTTAGGAACATGGTTGCATCCATAGTGAGTATTTAGGAATGTTTTGTATTTTGGATGGAATTGTTTTATTCTTGTGCCTTGGGAAATTTCTTCATCACGTCTGAAGTTTTTGTGTTGAGACGATTTTGTGCACATTCTGAGACTTCTTCATTTGTTAATTTGTTTCTACATTCTAGGATCTTGACACACTTTCATTAGTACTTAACTTAATCAAGTTTGTTTATCATAAAAGCTATGTAATTATACTAATAGTACTTTTAGAGGAAGGAATCCTAGTTTTGGAGGTCTAAAATATAGTTTGGAAATGGTTTTAGACTTAAGAAAACTTTCAGTGTATCCTTTAGAGGAAGAAAAAGAACTTCAGAGGTATGAAATACTAGCCATTATTGGTACTTAGGTCTGTCAGTTTTTCAAGGGAAGCTTTAGATGTAGCAACTTGACCATTAGAGTTCTAAAATGGTTGTGTTTGCCTGCAAAATGCCTTTAGAGGATTGAAGTTGTGGATTCAGAAGTTTGAAATTAAATGCGCAATTTTAATTTCAAAGTTCTTAAGAGCTTGCTAGAGACCTTTTTGATTAATTTTTAAGCAATCTAAAATGGTTGAAAATTTTTCAAAAATGAAAGCAATGGCTAAATCATCTTCCAAGAGTATAAATAAAAGATCTAACATTGGAAGAAATTATTTAAGCAAATTAAACATAGCATGTACAAAGAATTCAATGTTTTCTTCTAAAGTTTCAACTCCTCCTGCGCTAAACTCTAAACTAGCATTCAAAGCTCAATCCTCATTAAATCTTTAGAAGCTTGAAATCATTGCTCTTTATTGTTAAATTATTCATTTACTTGTTCATTAACTATGTACAAATTTATCTATGTAAAATGCATCTTTCTTGAATAAGTTATTTACTCTTTTATTATTTCTGCAAGCTAAGGGCTTGCAGTATTATTTGTTTGGTTTCAACAACTAGAAAAGACTTGTTGTGATTGTAAGAGTTTGTTAGTGAGCTTAGGAAAACTAATATGTGATTGTTTAAAAGGTATTAGTGAAACCTAATAGAGTAAAGAAGACTATCTTAGAGAGTGGAGTAGGATCCCAGCTTAGGCCAAACTACTATAAAAAATCTGTTTACTTTGCTAGCATCATTTCCATTAGTTTCTTAGTATAACTTGTTTAATTTGACCAAAATTTTTAAAAGCTTAATTCATCCCCTCTTAAGCTACCATTTGCATGGTATCAACAATCAATGCACAATCGTAGCTTGCTATACAAGAGGTAGATTGTTTCGCAAAACTTTTAGGTTTGTTCATTATCTCCAGCAAGCTGGAGAAACCATCCAATTTGTTAGACAAGAGGCAAAATGTTCCTCAAGATGGTTGTGTCTACCTTGCCTCTAGAAAATTCCAATAGCCATATTTGATGGCCCAAAAGTTTGATGTAAGGGAATTTTTAGAAGTAACTATTTTGAATAAATGATGCATATTAATTCCTAGGAAATTGAAAGGAATTATATAGGTGATCTAAAGTAAATGTGAGGATGATGATTAGGGACATGTAGATGGTAATTAGGATGCATTAATTATTGCTAAAAGACTGTAAGAAATTATTGGAGAGAGGGTGCTACATTGCTCAACATGCACCACTGGCATATCAAGAGTGGAGTTGGTTTAAATGCTCCACTAGCTCCCCTTTTCAGCCCCATTTGGTCCCTTCCCTTGCTCCCAGGCACCATGTTTCTCCACAATTTATTTTACCACCATATTTCAATAGATTTTGTGAGGGAAATTGCTCTATTCAAGTGCTACAGCTATCCCAAGCAGTTAGTGAGCTTAAATTCTTCTTTTTGAGGAGTAAAAGAACAAAGGAAATTCCAAAAATTTAGCCAAAGAAGCCTCTTGCAATAATTGGAGGAAAATATTGAAGCTTTGAAGTGAATTCATAATGTTAAATATTTGTCCTAATTGAAATTGTGATTTCTACTTTAAATAATGTGTGTTTTGCAATTTATGAGAATTAGGGTTTGAAATTAAATGTATTGTTCTGGTCTTTCCATGGGGGATTGGTTAACAAGTTTAATTAGAATGTTTATGGTAGTAGTTAGCCATGGGAATTCCATGTAGATGGTTGTCCATATGTTGGACAGCCATGCATTAACCCTTGTGCAGTATAGGTTGTGAATACCTCAGTTGGAAAGTGAATTGATCGATTTTAAGGCATGATAGATTAGTTAATATGATTGATTTCAAGGTTACTCATGTAGAGACATGATTATGGGATGCTAGAAATAAATTCCAGATATTATACTTTGCTAGAAATTAAGAAGTTGAATGATGCAAGGTAAGTGCTTATTGTAATGACATTGTGGAAGGCAAAGGGTAATTGGGAGGTATTGCCACGACCTTAATTCTTAATTTAATAGGCATTAAGATGGGTATTATTATCTACTTAAGCAAGGCATGATATGTGTAAGGAGACCAAAACATATCCTAATGAATATTAGATAAACTGCACTTAGTTATGAAATTAAGCTAAGGTGCCTTAATTAAACGCAAGTGAATTTTAACCGGGGTGATATCATACCATTTTGTCCACTTTGGCCAGCCCTAGGGCATCCTTATAAGGAACCTCCCCATCAACCAACTGCACAGATTTGTCCACACACACATACACACAATGATGCAGCAGCGGGCCCATCTTACCAACCATATGCAATGGGTGATATCATATCATATTGTCCACTTTGGCTAACCCTAGGGAATCCTTAGAAGGAACCTCCCTGTTGACTAACCGCACGGATTTGTTCACACACACATACACGCAATAATGCAGAGGCGGGCCCATCTTACCACCCATATGCAACAAGTAATCTCATATCATATCATCCGCTCTGGTCAGCCCTAGGGCATCCTTACAAGGAACTTCCCCATCAACCAACCGCACGGATTTATCCACACACACATACACACAATGATGCAAAGGTGGGCCTGTCTTACCACCCATATGCAACGGGTGATATCATATCATATTGTCCACTCTAGCTAACCCTAGGGCATCTTTACAAGGAACCTCCCCATTGACCGACTGCATGGATTTTTCCATATACACATACACACAATAATGCAGAAGTGGGCCCATCTTACCACCCATATGCAACAAATGATATCATATCATATCGTCCGCTCTGGCCAGCCCTAGGGCATCCTTACAAGGAACCTCCCCATCAACCAACCGCACAGATTTATTCACACACACATACACAATGATGCAAAGGTGGGCCTGTCTTACTACCCATATGCAATGGGTGATATCATATTTGTCCACTCTAGCTAACCCTAGGGCATCTTTATAAGGAACCTCCCCATTGACCAACTGCATGGATTTGTCCATACACACATACACACAACGATGCAGCGGCGGACCCATCTTACCACCAATACGCAATGGGTAATATCATATCATATTGTCTACTCTGGCCAGCCCTAGGGCATCCATACAAGGACCTCCCTATCGACCAGCCGCATAGATTTGTCCACACACACATACACACAATAATGTTGTGGCGGGCCCGTCTTACCACCTATATGCAATGGGTGATACCTTTGCAACCGAGCCTCACATATTTAGCCTAGGACTCCCTCCCTCACCTAGGGATGTGGGATATCATAGTTATATGTGTAGGACTCATTGAACCTAAATTCAAAATTGAACTGTGGCACTAGAGATCAAGCAAGGTGTAACTATTTCATAAAGGTAAGTATGTTTCTTTTATGATATACATGGATGTGATAATGGAGGTGGATGGTGCATCCCACAACTTTCTATATGGTCACCACATTTGACAATTATTGTTTCCTATTTGTATTTTGATTTAATTTGAAATAAGGGAATGGTATATTTTCATGGGTTAAGTTTGGATAGCATCATAAGTTGATTTTGGAATTGAATTTTTGTGGAAATAAATTTTTGTTATAATTGGTTCAATAGGTTAATTATGAAATTATATATTTTTATATATTTCATATGAGATTTTAATTCTGCTATAGGTGTTTCAGTGGGTTGGTTGAATGTTGTAATACATGGCATTTCATCACGAGATATATTAAGTATGATTGAATCATGTAATATATGAAATATCTCAAGCCATGCATGTGTTTTATTTAATTGTTGATGTTTAATTGCTTAACATTGCATGGCATGTCATTTTAAATAATGATTGTATGGAGCATGGTTGAATAACATGCTATATGAGAATGATTTGATGATTAGTATTAAGGAAACAAAAGCATGAAAATAATTAAGAAATTGAGATGGTTGAAAGAAGATACAAGTGGAAGAAGTACATTGCAAAAACAATACAAAATAGGGCAGCCACTGGGGCGCTGCAGCACCACCCCAATGTGAGCACTCATTTGTCGGGCATCAGTTGGGGTGTCACGGCACCCATGCGGAAAAATATGTATATGCAAATTTTGGTGATTTTTACATAATATATTGAGGGGGTCCTATGGTGGTACTTCATGGAGGTTTTAAAAAAGGGAAAAAGAGGACATGTAATTGGTGTTTGTGAAATGTTATGACAATGCCACTTAGTGGTAGGAATATGATAGGAACATAACAGTGCCTGTGTGGCACAAATATATACTAATATAATATGATGAGCATATGATAGCACAAACATGATATGCTATAATAATACCTTGATTGATGACATGCTCCAAAAAGAATATGAACATAAATAGCCATGCTTGGATGGCTCAAACTTGATATGATTATGATAATGCCTGGATGACTTGAGATGATATGTTACGATAGTGGTTGTGAACATGATGAGCCTTTAGGGGCTCATAAATGACTTGAAAATGATGTGAATATGAATGTGCATTGATTTAATGGCACAAGTATGAATGAATATGCCTTTATTGGCATGTGCCTTTGGCGGCGTAACTATGATGTGATACATCAAAAACACATAACTTATCAATTGGGTAGTGAGACCTTGTGGCCAGTGAGGCCTTGTAACTACTATATCCGATTCCCTTAGTAGGTTTCAATGGTGAATTCACTTGAAATCCTTGGGTTGCAATGAAGGTAGGATACCATAGAAAGCAATGATATCACTGTCATGGATCCAACAACATTTGCAGCTAGGGTTATAGGGATAAACCAATTACACATTAAAGAGGAGAGCAAGTTGTAATTACATTTGGTAAATTTTATGAAACAAAAATGAATACATATGAGACAAAATGTATATGTATGGATGATGAGGCCTATCATAATCATGGTTTGAGAATGATAAATGTATGTGAGTGATAATGCCAAGTATGATGAGTACGTACAAATGTAAATGCTAGGATGATGAATGCGCATGAATGAGAATAATAAGATGAAAATGCTAGCCCTGGTAATGATGACATAAAGATATATGTGCTCAAATGAATATTGATTATGGGCATAAGCATGTACATCCCGGGTGTAGAGATGAGAGGCAACATATGAGCTTAGATTATAAGAATAGGACCTTCATGAGCATCTGAATAGTGTTGCATTGTCATGAATTTTCGCATATCATGGAATTGCATGTGTCTTGGATTACTTATAATTGTTTATGGTTATTTACTATGGTATTTTTGCTTTACCTACTTACTTAGTTTACCCAAATTCACCCTATTTTATTCATGGTTTTTAGTTGACAAGTTAGAAGGCGAAGCCCAACATGGGGTTGGAGCTCATGATCGGGATAGGCAGTGATCTTGTGCTAGCTTGTTAATTTTTGGATGGTTAAATTTTGGTGTAATGTATATAAGTTATAACTTTAAAAGCTTCAAGCTATATGTATATAAGGCATGTATAAAATAATGGTATGAATAGTGGAAATGGGTGTGTATTAATATTTCCATTTGTCATCACAATGCGACTTGTGATTCTAGGCAATGTCTAGGTGTAATTTTATGATGACATTAATAGATGAATGATAGTATGTGGAATTGATTTGATAGGTATGGAATCAAAAATAGCTCAAGGTTGACCCAAAAGGAAAGAGGTAATGGAATTTTTAATGAGTTTAAGAAGGGTAATTAGTAATGGGACAGCTAGAAATTGAGAAGGAACCGACAACTGTAAGTGAAGATAGGCCTAGTACATTTAGTCATAGTGGTGGGACTTCCACACCAGTGCATGTAGTCATGCCAGAGTTGGGTACAATGATGAACTTATTGACAAGTAAAGCACATACTCAACAGGAGTTGGTGCAAATATAGAGGAAGCTACTAGGAGAGTCTGTACGGTTGCTTGAATCGGTTTTTAAGCAAAATAATGTGAGAGAACAGGAAGTGGACTTCAATTAGGCATCCAAGAACAACCTGGGGAGGAGTTGAATAGGAAATTGTTTCACGATATGAGGGCTCTCACATTGAGAGGATAACAAAATTTTCTCATAGCAGATGAATTGAGACTATCGATCAGATGGGAAGTGGTTCCATCTTTGTTACCCAGATCGGAACATACTTTGGAATGGGCTTGCATAGACAAGCATGAGGAAGAAGAGCACACAATAATAAGGGATAAAAGGGGCACCTAGAGTGACGACCAGGGGTATAGAAAGAAGCCCGGAATGGACCAGAAAAGTGTTGTCATTCCCCAAAAAATGTGTTTTAAATGTAAATAGTTTGGGCATATGAAGTTTGAATTCCCAATGCTATCAAATAGGCCTGGAGAATAAATGATAAGATAAACCCTAGGACAAGTAGTAGGTACAAGCCACGTGCTAGAACAGACAATAGGATTAGGGCCTTGATGACCAGTTTCATGTTTCCTTTGTTGTGAACTAAGTCATATGAGAAGTAACTACCCCTCTTTGTAGAGTGGATGTGGAAATGGCAAATCTTGAATGCTAGAGCAGCCTAAGTGTAACGCCCCACCCTCCTGTGGTCGTTACTCCACTTTACACCATAAATCCACAGGATTATACCATGATTTTTCCACCTCCAGGGTGGGTTACTTTGATATATATAGATATATTGACCTAAGTTCTATAGAA
>JAYJMB010065712.1:0-25293 GCA_036873735.1 Pouteria campechiana
AATAACATCATGAATGAAACAAGATCATATAGCATTAATAATATCCAACAATCCATAACAAAGAGTATTAAAAAGGGGCTACATCTTAACCCTAGAAAAAGAGATTTAGTTCATAAGAGAAAGTAAAATAACTCCCTGAGACAGGATGATAATAATGAAGAACATCTTCTCTCTTTATTTTTTCTTACTTGTAATCCCTTCTTCTCTATGAGAAATCTCCCAAAAAAATGGCTCTAAACCTCAAGGAAAAACTCCAAAAAATGGAAGTGGAAGAACCCTTCAAAAACCCTAAGTTTTTCTTTAAAAAGCCCTCAGATATGCACTGCACTACAAATCATGGTCCACCATTGGTGCTAGTTGTGGTGGTTCAATTCTGGTGCTAGTGGCACCGGTTGGCTACCTTGGTCCTTGTTGCCTTTTTCGCTCCATCTTTGTATCTAATTTCTTCTCCAAACATGAACTTCTACTTTCCATTCTTTTTCTCTTCTTTCTCCATCTTCAAGGCACCTATAAAATTTAACAAATGAGTATTAAATTCATCTAAAAGAGACAAGGATTTGCAAATAAATAAGCTTAAACATGTATAATATAAGTGTACGAAATTCACTCATCAAATACCCTCAAACTTACTTATTTGCTGTCCTCAAGCAAACTAGAAATTTGAACTCATGAATTAGTTAGGATAATTTTCCTTAATCAATCAATAACATGCCAGACAAATTAAATATGTACATATAATTTAGAAATTATTCAAGACACTTACCTAGTAATCTCATGAAACTCATGCTTCTTCAATCCTTTCATGAAGTAAAAATATGTGTGTGTAATGTTAATTACATGCTACGTATATACTTTTTAGTCAACAATGTGCAAACCAGTGATTCTAAAGATCTTCACAAAATACTCCATAGGCTTGCTTCTCATAATCCCTCTCCACTAATGTAGATAATTTTGTTTACATGGATCAATAGGTCTTTATTAAGCTTGTAATGGGGCCTTGGGTTTGGCTAACACAGAAAAGAAACAAGGATTCACAAGGTAAGAGATCATAACTAAATTTTATATGAATGTTTACTCTCTTAACTTTTTATTTGCTCTTCTATTTCTTTTTATGGGTTGTATTACTACCACACCCCAAAATTATTTTCTTTTGAGTTCATTGGGATGCGATCTCCTTAATTGAAAGAGAAATCCTTACTAATTCTTTACTTTTGTCCATTTTCTTTTCCTTTTGGCATTTTTCTTTTCAATTCCCCCAAACTTATCTTATTTTACTTCACTCATACCTCTCAAACATGCTTTTTCAAGCTAAAAGGGTTTAATGATGAGGCTAAAGAAAGAAAGAAAAGTTCAATGGTGGTTTTTTACATGCTTCGCATATGCCATTCTCTCATAAGGATCAATGGGGAGACTAGTGACATGAATGTACTAGGTTAGCTTGAAAGGCACAAACTGATCAAAGAATGCCTAAATCACTTCCAAGTAAATATGTAATCTAAGATTTCACCTTGCAGGATAATCAAACAAGTTCTAGTATGCTCATGTCAACCAAAATATGCCACTGAATTTATAAAATCATTAACTAATCAACATACACTTTGCATGATCATAACATAATGTGCTCAATGAAATTTTCATCAATCATGAAAAAGAAAGACTTATCACAAGAATCAATGAATCACAAGGTAGCATATATCCTTCCTTGTAAATCATATGCAATGGTAATAAAAAACTTAGCATATGTTACTAATCATCAAGAGAGAACCCATCTTATTTAATTTCAGCATGTTAGCATAGTTGCTGTTAGATCTCCTTTAGCTAAGTTATCAAAAAGTGAAGCTCATCAAAATTATACCTAATTTCAAAAAAAAATACCCAAAAACTAAATACACTTGAATGCAAATCCTTTGCCCAAAAATTGAAAACACTTGAATGCAATACAAAACACCCCCAACTTAAACTTCACATTGTCCTCAATGTGAAATAATGAAAGAAGTTTAAGATCAAGGGCTTCCCAGAATGAATTGCATTCACATCCTTTTCTTCTATAACTAGCTTGGCATCATTTTAACACTTGGAAGAGCATTTGCAATTCTCTAAAATTATAATTTCTCCTTCTACAATAGAAATATCACACCATTAATTAGAAAAATACTAAACTAAATGCTAAGAAAATAAAGAAAGTTTAGAAAAAGCTTGGGTTGCCACCCAAGAAGCTCTTGATTTAAAGTCTCAGCCTGAATAAGGCCTTCCATATTTAAATTAAAATTTGGCCTTTCTATGATCCAGTTCTTTGAAACTTGGTAGTGGCTTGGAAAATATCGGTGCTACCAAAACATTATTGAATAATGCAATATTTTCTAATTCATCTCCTTCAACTGTGTTTATAGGCTCTTTTGAAAATGCCTCCATAATTTCATCCACTCCATTCATCTTGAGGTCATTCTTATTCTCGCTAGACAACTCTATCTCCTTGAAAACATCAAACTTCATAGTATAATCTTTAAATTATGTGAGCATGTCCTTCTCCATATCTATAAAAGGAAAAGAAATAATCATTGGAAAGCATAAATCATTGCTTATAGATGCATACCTGTAACACCTTTTGTGTTAATGGATGTTGAAAATGAGGAAAATCTTTTGCATTTTAGCATAATGAGGAATTGAGGTAAAGAGTTGTGATTTATAAAGAAACTTGTTATGGAAAACTGAATTGAACAAAGAGAATCACTTCATTAGCAGTATTGAGTGAAAATGAATCTAAGTGGTGATTTTGAGTAAAGTCATGCATATGACTCAAATAACTAATCAAGCATGTTTATTATAAGAAATGTGATATATATCAGGTCTTGAATTGAACTTTATAGATGATCTTTCAATTTTAAACTATTGAGTTGAATGTTCAACAAAAAGAACTCAATAGGTGAATTTCATCAAATCTGAAAATATAATGGATGATTAACCATATATGATGGCTGTGGTGATTGAAGTTTGTTCATGAGAGTATAAGGTGATTTTGGTTCTTAGATTTCATATATTGCATTGTTGGGAGCTATACAAGGATAGTAAGAAGAAAAACAACTAAAACGGTGAAATTAAGCAAAGGCATAATTATGATCTATATGAATGACCTAATATAATTACCATAGATATTATGATGTGTGGGGAATCTTTTTTTAAGACTTGAATCCATTTTAGAATGAAAATGGCATGTGAAGTCATTTATAGCAGAAAATTCAAATAAATTTGGTTAAAAAAAACTAAATAGGTGATTTTTGGCAATTGACCTCAAACAAGGTGGAAAATTGTATGAAGATGTCCCATTTAATACATAGGATATATGGAAGACAATAGTTATGATGTTTAAATTATTTTATGGGAAATGGGGCTATTGATGATGTAGTTTAAGTACAAATTCGGAAATTGAATAGCTTATTGCAATGGACAAGTTATTATTTAAATTTGGGGTAAGAATTAATTTCTTAAACAAGTATTTGAGTATTATTATGCATGAAATTAATGGAAAATGAAATGTTTAAAATTTTAGTAATGATAGATGAGAGAAAAGTGGAAAATTAGGAAGAAAACTAAAGGGGCACAAGTGTGTATTATAAAATGCTAAATTTGAACAAGGGGCCATTGTGATTGATTTTTGACATTGATAATGGACTATTTTGAAAATGTGATCAACATAAAAGTTGTAGAGCATGAAATTATCTTTCCAACTCATTAAAAATCCATGAATCGGAGGTCATATGAGAGAGATATTGCCAAAATAGTGGAACTGCTCCTAAAGGGCATTTGTATTGAACACCTAGGCATTTAAAATGAGAGCGATGACATTTGAATTGTGCAGGGCATCTAGTAAATGAGCACCTAGGCATTTAAAATGAGAGCCACAACATTTGATTTGTGAAGGGCATCTAGTAAGCGAGCGCCTAGGCATTTAAACAAGTGCCTAGGCATTTAAATTGAGCATCACGACATTTAGCTGCTGGTGATGTGCTAGGCCACCAAAAATTCAACTTTTTAAAGGGCTTCTTTAGCCCATTTTATTCATTTTCTTCTTCCTTCTCTTTTTCTCTAGTTCCCATGTCCCAACCCTTAAAACCCATCACCCTAAACTTAATTTCTAAGTGGTGTTAGTCAAAAATATCCTACATTTTCATGAGAAACAATCTTCTTGCTATTTTGGCAAGTTCTTTGGGTTGAAAATCCTAAAGAGTGTGATCTATGGCTGATTATTAAGGATTTGGAGATGTATTTGGAATGAAAGCTGTGCTTAGATTTCATGGTAAGTTTGCTTTGGTTAACTAATTTTCTACTTTTAATTAACTAGGATTTTGTAGATTCATGAACAATGATTTTTGGGGGCAATTTGATATAAAATTGACACAGAAATCATGGGAAAAATGATATTGTGAAGTCATTATGGTAATTTGAGCATAAGAAATCATAAATTTGGTTGATAAGGTTTCGAACTAATTTTAAATAATGAATTTTTGGGGAAGATGATAGAGTTTTATTGTTAGAAATATGGAAAAAATGACTAATTCATCCTTAATGATGTTTTGGAACTTAATTGGGCAAGAAATTAATGATTTGGTATGATTAGGGTTTTTGAGAATAGTGAAAATTGGAGAATTTTATGAGGTAAGCATGAATACCATAAGGAAAATATGTAAATCATGATTTATAATGTCTTGGGACTCATATGAGGTGATTTGAAAATGTGAATTCAGATTTGTAAGTTTGATCTAATTATAAAAGTTATATGAGCCATCAATTGACTGAGTTTAAAATGTAACTGGAATATCATCGAATTGCATAAGTATTAGTCATGTCAGGTATAAGATAAATAAGATTAATAAGATGTAGTATATGGTAAATCGATAAATGAATTTGAATTGGCTTGAAATTCATTACTGGAACTATCTTGAAATGAATGAGGGTATTACTTTGTACAAGATGATTTGATAAGGATGAAAAAGTGTAGAAATAGACAAAAATGGTTTGGAGCTAGAGGCCTAAAGTAACTAGGTGCCCCTCCTTTGATTTGCTATATTGTATGATTGGGGATGAAAATCCCATTTGATTGTATTCGAGCTTGTGTGTTTTGATTTGGAGACAATAGATTCTCATATTTGATTGAGAATAATGATATCTAGTTTGGTTAGGGATAATGGACATCCCTTGGGTTGAATTAATTATTACTTGGTTTATAATGGAATATGCATGATTTGTTGGGGATAGAATATTTCCTAATGTTGTTAGAAGTGAATGTTGTAAATGATATGATAGTGATTAACATGATTGCATATGATGTAAATGGGATGTTGGATACATGTTAATGTCAAGCATGGATTAGACATGTTTTGGATTTGAATATGTTATACATGGATTAATCATGATTATTTTCTATTATATGCCTACTTACTGAGTTTGCCCAAACTCACGCCTTCTTGTTTAATTTTTTAGTAGACAGGCTAGATGAAGATTCCTAGTCGAGGTTTGGGATTGGTGAGCCAATATTGAAGACCATACTGTTATAATAGAATAATTTGTATTGGAAATTCATATGTCATTGTATATATGTATTCAAAGATCTCAAGTGATGTGTAGTTATATTAAATTGTCCCTAATGTATATTGTAATGGAGTGATATGTCATAATTATAGAATAATGTGCATATTATGTATCTTGGAATCATGTTATAATAATCTTGGAGTAAGTTAAGTAATTGTCATCATGGTGTGATACAGATTATGAGTTGTGGGTATGTGGTTGGATATATTTTAGAAAGTATATTAGTATTTTATTTAATTTATTGAATAATTGTATAGTTTAAACCCTAATAATTTAGCAAATACTCTATCCTTTTGCTAAAGAAAATAGTCGAGTTCCAAAATGAAACTTGAGCACCCCACCCTAAAAGTGGGAATTGAGGTGAAATACAGTGCAAAATGGTACATCGTGCCTCGGAAGGTGAGGCATAACAGAATGGTATCAGAGCCCAATAACTTATTTGTTTGATAAATTTAAGTTAAGCAAGGAACCCAGAACTATAATGGCATTGAATTTTGGAAAAAATAAATAATGACATGCCAATAAGTGTGTGTGAACATTTGAGAAATATGGAAGAATATAGAAATGGAAAAGAAATGTTATTTGTATGTTAGAGGCATGGTTTAGGGAATTGAGGCACTAATGAATTGATAGAAATGATGAATTGATAGAAATGGTGTAGTAATGGTCTAAATATGAGTTGATTCAATGTTTGATTAAGATGAGATGACAAATATTTGTGATGATAAGGGAAGTGCAGTGAAGTTTGGTGATGCTGATATGCATCTTGTTTAAATAATTAGTTTGTTATTACTTTACAAGGTATGTAGATTTGAAATGATGAAACTATGAAAGTTTCATGAATAAGTGTTGGCAATTGAATTTGGTTTGGTTGTTTAATTGTCTTATGATGGAATCATTAGATTTCTTTGATCAAAACGGCTGTGTAAATTTTGTTGGTTATTAAATTACTTTGATTGAATGTATATAAGGAATTTTGAGTATGGCTTCATGTATTTTATGGTTATAGTTGGTTATTGTAAATGATGATATGTCAATGAATATTTTATTGAATAACTTTGCTTGTGAATAAGTGGATTGAGTGAATTATTGGATAGGGGTAGTGACTATCTCCTTTATTTGATTATATGTGAGCTATTGTAAGTGATGAGTTGATGTTATGAGTTAAAAAAATAAAAGTTTGTATTTAAAATATTCATTTAGAAATCTGTTCATTGAGTAATTTGTGGAATTACAGTGTCATTATGATAAGGTAAAGTAATTTGAAATGATGTGAATTGTGATTAACGAATTTGTGTACTTTTAGGATTATTTTATTGAGAATTGGGATGCATGCTTGAATGGGAATACATGTTGATATTTGGACATTAGTTAGAATACAATCGATATGTAATTGAGTTTGGATGCTTGCTTTGAAAATGGTTGACATTTAATGTTGATATGGGCTTAGATAAATGATTGGACAGTTTGATGAAACATTGTGTATATGAATGTGAAATTGTAGGATATGCCTTATAAGGCATTTGGGTTTGTGTGGTGGTAAAACGACTAGAGTTTTGATGGTGCTGGGATGACACGGAGATGCAAATATTGTGAAGACTTTGTTTGGTTTGGGTTTGACTATTGAAATAGGATTTGACCAATTGGTTATTTGGTAAGTTTAGATGTTTGACAATTGGGCCGAGGTTAGGCTTTTGATTATTTGATTGAAATTTGGACATTTGATTATGTGATTAGTAATTACACATTTGTCTAATTGATTGAGGCTTAATTTTGGATGCCTCTTGGAATATGATTAATGGGTATTTGAAATTTGGATGTTTGCCAGCATTTGATCATTGTGAATTTGAGGTTTGGATACCTGCAGGGCTAGTTCATTTGGTTATTTGAAATTTTGCCCCTTTCTAGGCTTTATTTGTTTGATTAATGCCGCCTTTGATGGCAAAGAGGCCTGATCAGCCTATTGTGGGACTCTTTTGCTTGTTTAGTAGGTGTGGATGGAGAACTTGCAATCCCTGGGTTGCGGTGATGGCTAGATACCAGAGATGACATTGATTATGTTGTCATGGATTTGGTAACATTTATAGCTAGGGTTGTGGGGATGGACTCGATCACACTGACATTGTAAGCCAGTTGAGTCTACTTGACAATAGTTGCCACTTAATGTGGTTTAGATCACCTTATTTGATAGTGGTTGTCATTTGATTGTAGTTTATACCACTTTATTTGCCCATTTGATAGTGGTTGCCACCTGGGTGTGGTTTAGACCACTTTGTTATGACCTCCCAAGCATTGTATTGGTAGATGGCAGTTGAATTATGATGTTTATTTAGATACATTGGTTTGGAATTAGTATGGGATATATTTTCGGATGATAACATGGATAGAATGAAAGAACCAAGATAGAATGGCTAACATAGAGGTGGAAATGAATCAAACATGAGTAGAATAATAATCTTTTAGCTTGAAAGCTTTGTTGTTGTTAGCATGAGATGATTTGACTATTGTGATTAGATTAAACCCAATATGATATGATTTGATTGCATAATTTAGTTACTTAGCATTGAAAGTTTTGAGGACAAAACTTCTATAAGGAGGGGAGATTGTAACACCTTGGTGGTAATAAATGTTGAACATGTGGAAAATTTTTTGCATTTTAGCATAATGAGGAATTGAGGTGATGAATGGTAATTTATAAAGAAACTTGTTATGGAAAACAAATTGAACAAAGAGAATGATTCCATTAGTAGTTTTGAGTGAAAAAGAAATTAAGTGGTGATTTTGAGTAAAGTCATAAATATGACTCAAATAACTAATGAAGCATGTTTCTTATGTGAAATGTGATATGTATCAGGTCTTGAATTGAATTTTGCAGATGATCTTTCAATTTCGAACCATTGAGTTGAATGTTCAACAAAAAGAACTCTTTAGGTGGATTTCATTAAATCATAAAAATTTAATAGATGATTAACCTTATATGATGGTTATAGCAATTGAAGTTTGTTCATGAGAGTATGAGGTGATTTTGGTTTTTAGATTTCATATATTGCATTTTTGGGAGCTATAGAAGGATAGTAAGAAGAAAAATAACTAAAATGGTAAAATTGAACAAAGGCACAATTATGATCTATATGAATGACCTAATATGATTATCATATATATTGTGATGTGCGGGGAATCTTGGTTTAAGAATTGGATGCATTTTAGAATGAAAATGGCATGTGAAGTCTTTTATAGCAGAAAATTTAGAGAAATCCAGTTAAAAAGATTTTTGGCAATCAACCTCAAAAAAGGTGGAAAATAGTATGAACATGTCCCATTTAATGCATATGATATGTGGAAGGCGATAGTTATGATGTTTAAAGTATTTTATGGGAAATGGGGCTATTGATGATTTAGTTTAAGTAAAAATTTGGAAATTGAATAGCTTATTACAATGGACAAATTATTATGGATTTGGGGTCAGAATTAATTTTTTAAATGAGTATTTGAGGATGATATGCATAATAAAAAATAAATGATTAAAATTTTAATGATGATAGATAAGAGAAAAGTGAAAATTTTGGAAGAAAACTAAAAGGGTACAATTGCATATTATAAAATGCTGAATTTGAACAAGGGGTCATTGTTATTGATTTTTTGACAAGGATAATGGACTATTTTGGAAGAAAACTAAAAAGGCACAATTGTGTATTATAAAATGCTGAATTTGAACAAGGGGTCATTGTTATTAATTTTTTGACAAGGAAAATGGACTATTTTAAACATATGATCAACATAAAATTGTAGAGCATAAAAATATCTTTTCAATACATTAAAAATCATGTGAATCAGAGGTTGTATGAGAGAGATATTGCCAAAACAGTGGAACTGCTTCTAAAGGGCATCTAGATTGAGCTCCTAGGCATTTAAAACGAGAGCTGTGACATTTGAATTATGGAGTGCATCTAGCAAACAAGCACTTAGGCATTTAAAACAAGAGCCGTGAGATTTGATTTGTGAAGGTCATCTAGAAAGCGACTACTGTGGCATTTAAAACGAGCGCCTAGGCATTTAAATCGAGCGTCGCGGCATTTAGCTGCTAGTGACGCGCTGGACCACCAAAAATTCAACTTTTTAAAGGGCTTCTTTAGCCCATTTTATTCATTTTCTTCTTTCTTCTATTTTCCTTTAGTTCAGACGTCCCAACCCTTGAAACCTGTTGCCCTAAACTTGATTTCTAAGTGCTTTTAGTCAGAAATGTCCTAGATTTTCATGAGAAATGATCTTCTTGCTATTTGGGCGAGTTCTTTGGGTTGAAAATCCTAAAGGGTGTGATCTATGGCTGATTCTTAAGGATTTGAAGAAGCATTTATGCTTTGGAATGAAAGCTGTGCATGGATTTCATGGTAAGTTTGCTTTCATTAATCAATTTTCTATTTTTGATTAATTAGGGTTTTGTAGATTCTTGAATAACAATTTTTAGGGGCAACATGATATAGAATTGATGTAAAAATCATGGGGAAAATGATATTATGAAGCGATTATGGTAATTTGAGCATAAGAAATAATAAATTTAGTTGATAGGGTTTCTACCTAATTTTGAATAGTGGATTTTTGGGGAAGATGATAGGGTTTTGGTGTTAGAAACAAGTGAAAATGACTAATTCATGCTTAATGATGTTTTGGAACTTAAATGGGCAAGAAATTAATGATTTGGTATGATTAGGGTTTTTGAGAATAGTGAAAATTTGGGAATTTTATGAGATAAGCATGAATACCATAGGGGAAATATGTAAATCATAATTTATAGTGTCTTGGGACACATATGAGGTGATTGGAATATGTGAATTCAGATTTGTACCTTGATCTAATTCAGAATTTGGTATAAAAGTTATACGTGCCATGAATTGGCTAGTTTAAAATGTAACTAGACTGTCATTGAATTTCATTAGTATTAGTCATGTTAGGTATAAGATAAATAAGATAGATAAGATGTAGTATATGGTAAACCAATAAATGGATTTGAATTGGTTTGATATCTATTACTAGAACCATCTTGTAAATGAATGAGGGTATTACTTTGTAAAAGATGATCTGAGAAGGATGAAAAGGCATATAAATGGAGAGAAATGGTTTGGAGCCAGAGGCCTGAAGTAAGTAGGAGCCCCTCCTTTGATTTGTTATATTGTATGATTGGGGATGAAAATCCCATTTGATTGTATCCAGGCTTGTGTGTTTTGATTTGGGGATAGTAGATGTCCCATATTTGATTGAGAATAATGATATTTGGTTTGGTTAGGGAGAGTGGAGATCCCTTGGGTTGAATTAATTATTGCTTGGTTTATAATGGAATATGCATGATTTGTTGGGGATAGAATATTCCCTAATGTTGTTAGAAGTGAATGTTGTATATGATATGATAGTGACATGATTGCGTATGATGTAAATAGAATGTTGGATACATGGTAATGTCAAGCATGGATTAAACATGTTTTCGATTTGAATATTTTATATATGGATTATTCATGATTATTTTCTATTTTATGAATACTTACTGAGTTTGCCCAAACTCATACCTTCTTGTTTAATTTTTTAGCTGACAGGCCAGATGAAGATTCCTAACCAAGGTTTAGGATTGGTGAGCCAATATTGAAGACCATATTATTATAATAGAATACTTTGTATTGGAAATTCATATATCATTGTATATTTGTATTCAAAGATCTCAAGTGATGTATAATTATATTAAATTGTCCCTAATGTATATTGTAATGGAGTGACATGTCATAATAGTAGAAAAATGTGCGTATTATGTATCTTGGAATAAGTTAAGTAATTCTCATCATGGTGTGATACATATTTTGGGCTGTGGGTATGTGGTTGGATATATTTTAAAATGTATATTAGTATTTTATTTAATTTAATGAATAATTATAAAGGTTAAACCTTAATAATTTAGGGGAACTTTGTCCTTTTGCTAAAGAAAATAGTCAAGTTCCAAAATGGGACTCGAGCACCCCACCCCAAAAGTGGGCAATTCGAGGTGAAATACAGTGCAAAATGATATGTCGCGCCTCGAAAGGTGATGCGTGACAATACCTTAAAGAATGACATAATTGCTCCAATTCAGATTTTTCTTTAATCTCCTCCTTTTTTGAGCCTACATTAGAATTTTTAATAATTTCTCCAGCTTTTTCTTATGGGAAAACATCTAACACTAGAATTTGCTTATTGCCATTGCAAGGTTTTTCAACAACTTTGTTTAGCTCCAAAGGCCCAGAAAATGGGATAGGTGGATCCTAAGGTGGTGGTGGCTTGTAGTTGAGTGGAGTGTTAAGAATTCAAAACATAGTTCTTCTTGCATTCACCTCCTCCTTATCAACTGCAAAGACATTGGAATCATTAATCACACCACAGACTTTATCATGTATTACCTTACCACCTCCTAATTTGTGATTGCTTTCACTTGCTCTAGATGACTTGATAGCTTTCTAGATGTGTGACTTTACATAGCCTCTACAATTTGCCCCAACTGAGTCTCTATCATCTTCATGGATGCCTCCACATTCTGGAATCTTGCTTCAACATTTTGGAACCTCGTTTCGTTGTTTTGGAACTGAGTTTGGGTTGCCTAGACAAAACTCTACAATGTTTCTTCAAGAGTAAGCTTCTTTGATTGAAAACACATTCCAAATTGAATCTAAATCAGATGATCATTCCATGAAAAATTGGGATGACTTCTCCAACTAAGATATGGATCATGAAGGGGTGGTTGGTTGTAGAAATTCATCAAATTGGCTTGTCCTAAAAATTCTAGAAAACTCTACCTAGAAGAATATGCATTGTATGAATGACCGAAATACCACAAATAGAACATACCTTAGTGGAAATTGGTTGTTTCTAGTTCATCACCAAGAAGGACAACATATTTATTTGCTCAACAAGCTCAGACATCTGCATAGAAAGCTTAGTGTTAGAATTCAATTCAAACATTTCTTTGGACTTACCTCTAACACTCATCTGTTGTGAGTTTGCCCCAAGCATCTCATATAGTTTATATGTCTCCTTCTTCTATTCTTCTTTCATACGATCATAGCTCAGTAAAAAGAAAGAAAGAAACAATTAAAAAAATCTTAAATACAATAAACCTATAATCAGGAAAAAATGTAACTAAATTAATTAAATCAATTTGAAACCACTCCTCGGCAACCACACCAAAAACTTGATGGTTCAAATTATAATTCCTCACAAATGTACGGGCATATAGCAATATAGTATGCAATGTAAGGGTCCATCCCACAAAGAATGAGAAACCAACTTAATTAATCTTAGTTACTAAGTATACAACTAAACAGACTTGGAATAAGGTTTGGTACAATTTTAGAATCTTAATAGAATAAAAGCAAATAAATATTTAAAGATAACGCAGAGAGATTAATAGGATGAAGAAGTCTAGGGATCCGATTTCACCACGAGATGATACACCTTTGCTAATGGAATGTTGGATTTAATGCCTTACTTGGGTTCATTCTTTCAAAAGTAAGATTATTACCGTTAGGTGTGCGAGTTTAAATCAAGTGCTTTTACTCATTCCAATTACCTATAGTATATAGTATAAGTGAGGTGAAAACCCATTAAGTTCAAGAACATAAGAACCAAAATAGAATGGTTTAGTATATGGTATATACCTTAACAATCTATCCTTCTCATTCAAGGGAAATCATGGTTTAGCATATGGTGTGTACCTTAACCATGCTTTGATAAATAATCTAACTCATAATATTGGTGGTCAAGCAATAAAATGAATTAAATGATTGCAAATAACATCATGAATAAAACAAGATAATATAACATTAATAATATCTAACAATCCATAATAAAGAGTATCATAAAGGGCTACATTTTTACCCCAGAAAAAGAAATTTAGTTCATAAGAGAAAATAAAACAACTCTCTAAAATAGAATGATAATAATGAAAAACATCTTTTCTCTTTCTTCTATCTTTCTTGCAATCCCTTCTTCTCCACTAGAAATCCCCTAGAAAAATGACTTTAAACCTCAGAGGAAAACTCCAAAATATGGAAGTGGAAGAACCCTTCAAAAACCCCAAGTTTTTCCTTAAATGCCCTTAAATACACATTGCGGAAAAAATTCACAAATCATGGTCCACCACTAGTGCCAGCGGTGCCAGGTGGGGGCCAACGGCATTGGCTAGTTGTCTTGGTCTGTGTTGCTTTTTTGCTCCATCTTTGAAGCTATTTTCTGTAATGCCCCGCCCACCCTGGGTCGTTACTCAATTTTACATCATAAATCAACTATAATTACACATAAATTCCCCACTTGCAGGGTGGGGTGGTTGGGTCCCATTTTCTAGTTTACCTAATGTCTAATGAGATTTCTACTAAAAATTTGATAGAATTTCCCTTAAAATAGCAAGATTAGAATATGATATATATCATTTATCAATTACTGTAATTTGAATCTATAAATATAAAATAATAATTTCAATTGACCTATTTTATCCACGGCCTAAGACCTATCTTACACCATTATGATACTACACCTTAGGAGAAACATATCATGTTATCATAATATTATTATACATCATCTACTAAGACATGCCAATACATCATTTAACATTTTATAAAATTATACAAATTCACGTTAAACAAATTTCACAATGGGGTGTTAATCCCAATAACACATCATATTACCAAAATTCACTAGTCTCTCTCATAAATCTCTTGCTTGACTTGATAACTAAAAATTTAAACAAAAAGGCATGAGTCCGAGCAACTTAGTAAGCAAACAAATGTGATAAACAATAATTAATCCATAAATAGTACATTTCATATCAAATAATTGATATTCATCATTATAACTAATCACAAATATATATATATATTCATAAAAAAATACCACATAAAGAAATTCATGTTATTTTCATCCAATTAATCAAACTCATATTGAATCAATCTTCAAATTAAACATACAATAAAGGGATCTTCCTTATCCCTCTTATTAAATATCCATGCTAAACCAAACATCAATTATTCTAATCCAAGGATACCCATTATCCCTTACAACTAAACAACATCAATTTTAATCAAATATGGTATATCCACCATCCTCAATCAAAACATAACATGCCCAGATTTCAAACAAAGGGATAAATATTATCCCTAGCCATCCAATGAAGACAAATGCCTACTTACCGAATCATCATAAATTTGTCTAGCTCCATTCCTTTTCATCTTTCTTAGATCATCCTATATAAAGCAAAATCCCATTCATAATCATGTCTTCATAGCTAGTCTCAGGCAAAACCTTCTTGTTCACTTATTTATTTAGTATATTACATGATTAGCATTTAAACAACTCATAAATAACTTAATTACGCTTTAAATCTACTTAATTTATGGCTGACACAACTCATTCAAAAGAATCCTCATTAACCCATTTCATCAAATAGCCTCTGAGCATCATTTGTTTACAAATTCTTCAATAACATGGGTTAGGGGATTTCATTTCCAACTATACATAATAAACACATAGCATCGTTAAACTTGAATTTACCTTAAATACATTCTAATCACACTTCTAACACAATTACACTATACATAATAAAGTTTTACACAAAATCCCCATGTTTACTATTCACGGATGAAATTAATGCAAAATCATAATTTTCCATGTTTAGATCTTTGTAGACCCATCATAAATCATAGATTACTTGTTTTCCCCATGAATTAAACAAAAAAATTCGTGTAAAACCCCCAATTTCCACTATTCACTAAATGGGGTTTTAAACCCTAACATGTAGAAAATGAAATTAAATGGAAAAGAAGTGTACTCACCATGATTTCCAAACTTAGCATCCACTTTCCATGCATTTCCATCTCAAAAACTCCAAATGCCCCCATGACTTACTATCACTAGGGTTTTAACTCATGAAACCATGCTCAAACAATGAGAAAATGGGAGTTTGATCCCTAGTCTCATGATTTTTCATGAAAATATCAAGGTTTTCTAGCTCAAATCACTAAAAAACCATGTCTAAAAGGATGGGTTTTCAAGGCTAGGGGTGTGGGAGAATAAGGGAAATGAAACGGGATAAATGGGGCTAAAATGGGACGAAACGGACTTAAAAAGTCGGGCCACCACCATACCGCAGCCACCTGCCATACCGCCTACCTTAACACAGTCGGTATGGTAGCCTCCTGCCATACCACCTACCAATGGACAACAAGGTATATGCCCTTGGATCCGACTGTAGCCGGTATGGCAACCTCCTGCCATACCGCTTCCCAAGAGCATTTTCTGTATTTCAGCCATATCTCTCTCATACGATATCCAAATCACTTAATATTTGAAGTATTGGGATTATAACTTCAAGGTCTAAAACTTTTATGTTAACTACTATTTCCAAATATCCAAAAAATATGTTAAAAATTTAGATAAAGTTGACCCATCTTGTTCATCTTTTATTTTTTGGCTTATAAAATAGTTTCGGTGTATTAATTATAACTTACTCATATGAAATCCAAATTGAGTGATTTTTTTCCATTGGACAGATAATTTCAAGGGATACCACTTTAATGTTGATCACATCTTCTAAATCAATCCATAAAGATGTCAAAAATGATGCACAAGTGACCCCATTATAATATTTGATTTCCATTCATCATATATTAATGTTTAACATATAAACCAACTCCAAAATTATGGGGTGTTGTATTTACATCCTAAATCACTTTACAATTTCAATTAGTATTATATTTAATCATCATAAAATAATCATTTAATAACATTAATATCGTCCCATACTCAAGTAGCAACCCATCTGTTATAAGGGTTGCTCACATTTCAGAATTTACACTTATGAAACATCACCCATAACTCCATTTTACATAAAATACTTCAAATATCTCAACATTCACTTCCCATAAATCACATACATGAAATGGAGTATATTTATATAGTTTATCACTTCATTTGAAGTCAATTTCAAAAAATTCACATACTTAGTTCTTTTTACCCAAAATTTTTTGCTATACAAACTCCATAGGCTATTTTCATTCTAATTGCCTCCAATGCTAAAACCAATGTCTCACTCACATCACAATATCTATGATAACTAGTTTAGGTCCTTTGTATAGCTCAAGTAGATGCTTTTGATCAAATTCACCTATTGAGTTCTTTTCACATAATATTCAACTTAATAGTTCAAAACTACAAAACCATTTCAAAACTTCAATTCAATAGCTCATACATATTACATTGCACATAATACTCATGCCACATTAGTCATTCAAATCATATGAATCACTTTACTCAAAGTTACTTCTTAGGCCTAGTGGCTAGAATAGCCCTCACTGCCATTATCCCTCCATTTAACAACTCGGGCATTACAAACTACCCCCCTCACAAAAGTTTCATCCTCGGAACTTTAAACATTATTTGATTTTCCTCATTTTTTGAAAAGCAAATCTATTCACATCTTGAGGATCTGTATCTATAAGATAAACCGCATATGCTGCAACTTTTCTAATCATAATAATTAATCATTCAAAGCTATTTGCTTTTACTAACAATAAGACACACAAAGCCTTATTTAAAGAATGCAAAGCAATAATACCCTTAAGTCAACATTGGTACTCTTACTAAATCAAATTCTATAAATTTTCTATCTAAAGATTTAGTTGAAATATCACTTTCAAATTTCATTAATCCACTTTCCAAACACTTATTCATTCTTCAAATTCATAATATCACATTCAAATGAGTGCTCATGCACAAAAATTACATTTATGAAGTCCATGATCAAAACAATCAACAAAATGCATATAGACTGTATCCATAACCATCTTCTAATTCCATTTTCAGCTTACTGATAGCATCAATTACAAATCACATAGTCATCCACAATTAAAAACATATATAACTTATTGTGTATGCTCATGATGTACATACCATTACTACACAACAAAACAAATTTCATAGATACAAATGGAGCTATTATCATATGGCTAATACAACCCACTATATCATTATGTGCATTTGCCTATTGTCAACCAATATGATGCTCATGCCCATTATGTTCCATTTACCACCAAATGGTACCATGCATGGGAGGCTATCAATCTGAGTGGACTCAACCACTAGTCAATCATATGAAGCCATATCAAGTGGACAATGCCACAGGCAAGTGGAAAATCATCATCATCATCTTTTTGATTTTATTATAGATTTATATAGCAATTCATTTTTTTTTATAACTTATCATTTTCCTCTCCCTATTAATGCATGATTAGTGAATTTCCATATCTCCTAGTTACAAATGTTGCTAGACTTATGGTGGCAATACCGATGCCACCTATGACATCTAGCCCTCACTGCAACCTAGGGATGTCAGACTCACTATTCATATTAATCTGGAGATTTAAATATAGTCTTTAACTTTTAATAATGCATACTATAGGGGATTCATCTTTTATAGTATATCATACATCATTACACATATAATATCTTTTCATATTTTAGTAAATTCTGACATTACTAAACCAATGCCACCACACTGGCACTCTGGCAGCCGTCACCCCAAGGGTGTCAATCTTTCTTCAATTGGTCAGGGTTGGTGACACCCCTGCCAATCTATCCATTGACAATTACATAAGTCTCCTAGTAACAATCAACAGGACCAGGATAATCTATCCACTGGTTAATTGATAAATCTCATAGGAGAAGATCAAGAAATTCATTTTGGTAGGCACCCAAACTCAATGCATATTATCCTCTTTAGTACAGTGCATTCTTACCAGGAACCTCACCGGCTTCAGTTTTTCCCTTTTGGGACACAGTGAATCCTTACCAGTAACATCATTGCCCCTCAAGGCCCATCTCAAAATCAAATAAAAAAATATCTTGAAACTCAATCAAATAACTATATATATTCAAACTCGATCCAATAGCCAAATATCCAATTTACTAAATAACTACATGGCCAAACCTTATTCAAATAACCAGATTTAAACATAACCTTGTCTCCATAATATCCACATTTTTATGTCATCCCAGCATTATACAAATTTCTAATTATCCTACTACCACACAACCCAAATGCCTCATGAGGTATATCACACAATACAATATCACAATAATGTTACAATTTCACAAATAACTAAATAAACAACTTACAAATAAATACCTGAAATACAAACTTTTATCTTTCAATTTCATAACATCTGCACATTACTTATAATTGTCTCATAGAATTGAACAAATGGGATAGTTACTATCCCTATCTAATAATTCATTCAGTCTACTTATTTACAAGCAAAGTTATTCAATAAAATATTCATCGACGTATTATCATTTACAACAACCAACTATAACCATAAAACACATGAAACATCATTCAAAATTCCACACATATATTTAATAATACAATTTAATAGCCATTAAAATTCACATAGCCATTTTGATCCAAGAAATCCAACGATTCCAACACACTTCAATTAAACAAATCAAACTAAATTTAATTACCAACACTCATTCGTGAAATTTTTATAGTTTCATCATCATTTCAAATCAACATACTCTATGAAACAATAACAATTCAAATGTTCAAATAAGATGCATATCGGCATCACCAAATATTCAAAAAGGATGCATATAAGCATCATCATGCTTCCCTATGCTACTTAGATCATAATGATTTCATATCATTAATTATATGCATAATTAAATCATCCTTATACTATCACTATATCATCATGTGTATTTCATACCAAAACCATCTATGTCATATCAAAACCATTCATATGAATAACATTCATACGAAATATTCAATGTGCCTCTTTTCCCTAACTCACGCCTTTAACATCCAGTGACAAATTCATCAACTCTTATTAGAATGTCATGTTCTATTTCTTCCAAAAATTTCTAATGCCATCATGGTTCTAGGATCATCTCTCAACTTAAACTTATCACTTTAGATAAGTTCATAGGCTCTGATACCACCTATAATGCCACGGCCACATGGAGTCATTACTCCATTTTATATCGTAAATCTACTATAATTACACATAAATTTTTCCACTTCCAGGGTGGGGTGGTTGGGTCCCATTTTCTAGATTACCTAATTTCAAATGAGATTTCTCCTAAAAATTCAAAAGAGTTTCCCCCAAATTATCAAGATTAGAACCTGATATGCATCATTTATCACTTATAGTAATTTAAATTTATAAATATAAAATAATAATTTAAATTGACCCATTTTATCCATAGCCCAAGACTTATCTTACACCATGATGACACAATACCTTAGGGGAAACATATTATGTTATACCAATATTATTATCCATCATCTACTAAGACATGTCAATACATCATTTACAATTTTATATAATTACATAAATTCACATTAAACAAATTTCACAATGGGGTGTTAATCCTAATAATAGATCATATTATCCAAAAGTCACTAGTCTCTCATAAATCTCTTGCTTGACCTGACAACTAAAAATTTAAACAAGAAGGTGTGAGTCCGGGCAACTCAATAAGTAGACAAATGTGATAAACAACAATTAATCCATAAATAGTAAATTTCATATCAAATAATTGATATTCATCATTATAACTAATCACAAATATATATATATATTCATAAAAAAATACCACATAAAGAAATTCATGTTATTTTCATCCAATTAATCAAACTCATATTGAATCAATCTTCAAATTAAACATACAATAAAGGGATCTTCCTTATCCCTCTTATTAAATATCCATGCTAAACTAAACATCAATTATTCTTATCCAAGGATATTATCCCTTACAACTAAATAACATCAATTTTAATCAAATATGGTATATCCACTATCCTCAATCAAAACATAACATGCCCGGATTTCAAACAAAGGGATAAATATTATCCCTAGCCATCTAATGAAGATAAATCCTACTTACCTACTAACGAATCATCATAAATTTGTCTAACTCCATTCCTTTTCATCCTTCTTAGATCATCCTGTATAAAGCAAAATCCATATCATAATCATGTCTTCATATCTAATCTTAGGCAAAACATTCTTGTTTACTTATTTACTTAGTATCTTACATGATTAGCATTTAAACAACTCATAAATAACTCAATTACACTTTACATGTACTCAATTTATAGCTTACACAGCTCATTCATAAGAATCCTCATTGATCCATTTCATCAAATAGCCCCTAAGCATCATTTATTTACAAATTCTTTAACAACATGGGTTAGGGGATTTCATTTCCAACTATACATAATAAACCCATAGCATCGTTAACCATGAATTTACCTTAAATACATGCTAATCACACTTCTAACACAATTACACTATACATAATAAAGTTTTACATAAAATCCCCATGTTTACTATTCACAAATTATTGTTCATGGATGAAATTAATGCAAAATCATAATTTTCCAAATTTAGATCTTTGTAAACCCATCATAAATCATAGATTACTTGTTTTCCCCATGAATCAAACACAAAATTTCAGGTAAAACCCCCAATTTCCACTGTTCACAAAATGGGGTTTTAAACCCTAGTATGTAGAAAATGAAATTAAGTGGAAAAAAAGTGTACTCACCATGATTTCCAAACTTAGCATCCACTTTCCATGCATTTCCATCTCAAAAACTCCAAATGCCACCATGACTTATTATCACTAGGGTTTTAACTCATGAAACCATGCATAAACAATGAGAAAATGGAATTTTGATCCCTAATCTCATAATTTTAATGTAAATACCAAGATTTTCTAGCTCAAATCACTGAGAAACCATGTCTACAAGGATGGGTTTTCAAGGCTAGGGGCGTGGGAGAACATGGGAAAGGGAATGGGATAAAATGGGGCTAAATGTGGATGAAACAGACTTAAAAAGTTGGGCCACCACCATACGGCAACCACCTGCTAAACCACCTACCTTACAATAGCCAGTATGGCAACCTCCTACCATACACCTACCAATCAACAGCAAGGTATATGCCCTTGGATCCGATCATTGCCGGTATGGCAGCCTCCTGCCATACTGCTTGCCAAGAGTACTTTTTGTATTGCAACCATATCTCTCTCATAAGATATCCAAATCACTTGATTTTTAAAGCATTGGAAAGATAACTTCAAGGTATAAAACTTTATGTTAACTAATATTTCCAAATAATCCCAAAAATATATCAAAAGTTTAGATAAATTTGACCCATCTTGTTCATCTTGTTATTTTTTAGCTTACAAAATAGTTTTGGTGTATTAATCATAACTTACTCATATGAAATCCAAATTAAGTGATTTTTATTCCATTGGATAGATAATTTCAAGGGATACCACTTCAATGTTGATCAAAATTTCTAAATAAGTCCATACATATGTCAAAAGGGATGCACAAGTGCCCCATTATAATATTCAGCTTCCATTCATCATATATTAATGTTTAACATATAAACTAACTTCGAAATTATGGGGTCTTGTATTTACATCCTAAATCACTTTACAATGTCAATTAGTATTATATTTAATCATCATAAAATGATCATTTAATAACATTAATATCAAACTCAAGTAACAACCCATCCGTTATAAGGGTTACTCACATTTCAGCATTTATACTTATGAAACATCACCCATAACCCCATTTTATATAAAATACTTCCAATATCTTAAAAATCACTTCCCACATGTCACATACATGAAATGGAGTACGTTTATATAGTTTATCTCTTCATTTGAAGTCAATTAAAAAAAATAACATATTCAATTCTTTTTACCAAATTTTTTTTGCTATACGTAACTCCATAGGCTATTTTCATTCTAATTGCCTCCGATGCTAAAACCAATGTCTCAGACAGATCATAATACCTATGATAACTAGTTTAGGTCCTTTATATAGCTCAAATAGATGCTTTTGCTCAAATTCACCTATTGAGTTCTTTTTAGATAATATTCAATGTAATAGTTCAAAATCACTTTACTCAAAATCACTTCTTAGGCCTAATGGCTAGAATAGCCCTCACTGCCATTATCCCTACATTTAACACCTCAGGCATGACAAACAACACCCCTTACAAAATTTTCATCCTCAAAACTTTAAACATTATTTGATTTTCCTCATTTTTCGAAAAGCAAATCTATTCACATCTTGCGGATCTGTATCTATAAGATACACAGCACATGCTGCAACTTTTCTGATCATAATAATAAATCATTCAAAGCTATTTGCTTTTACTAATAATAAGACACACACAAAGCCTTATTAAAAGAATGCAAAGCAATAATACCCTTAAGTCAACATTGGTACTCTTACTAAATCAAATTCTATCAAATTTTCTATATAAAGATTCAATTGAAATATCACTTTCAAATTTCATTAATCCACTTTCCAAACACTTATTCTTTCTTCAAATTCACAATATCACATTCAAATGAGTGCTCATGCACAAAAATTACATTTATGAAGTCCATGATCAAAACAATTAACAAAATGCATATAGACTATATCCATAATCGTCTTCTAATTCCATTTTTAGCTTACTGATAGCATCAATTACAAATCACATAGTCATCCACAATTAAAAACATATATAACTTATCGTGCATACTCATGATGTACATACCATTACTACACAACAAAACAAATTTCATAGATACAAATGAAACTATTATCATGTGGCTAATACAACCCACTATATCATTATGTGCATTTGCCTACTGTCAACCAATACGATGCTCATGCCTATTATGTTCCAATTACCACCAAATAATACCATGCATGGGAGGCTATCAATCTAAGTGGACTCAACCAGTAGTCAATCATATGAAGCCATATCAAGTGGACAATGCCACAGGCAAGTGGAAAATCATCATCATCATCTTTTCGATTTTATTATTGATTTATATAGCAATTCGTTATTTATAACTTATCATTTTCCTCTCCCTATTAATGATACAAACTATAGGGACTTCATCTTATATAGTTTATCATGCTTCATTATACATATCATATCTTTTCATATTTTAGTCAATTCTTGCATTACCAAACCAACGCCACCACACTGGCACTCTGGCAACCGTCACCCCAAGGGTGTTGATCGTTCTTCAATTGGTCAGGGTTGGCGACACCCTACAAATCTATGCACTGGCTAATACATAAGTCTCATAATAATAGTCAACAGGACCAGAAGAATCTATCCACCGGTCAATCGATAAATCTCATAGTAGAATATCACATAAGTTCAATGTGCCTCTTTTCCCTAACTCACGCCTTTAACATCCACGGACAATTTCATCAACTCTTATTAGCATGTCATATTCTATTTCTTCCAAAAATTTCTAATGCCATCATGGTTCTAGGCTCATCTCTCAACTTAAACTTATCACTTTAGATAAGTTCATAGGCTCTGATACCACCTATAATGCCACGGCCACATGGAGTCGTTACTCCATTTTATATCGTAAATCCACTATAATTACACATAAATTTTTCCACTTCCAGGGTGGGCTGGTTGGGTCCCATTTTCTAGCTTACCTAATTTCAAATGAGATTTCTCCTAAAAATTCAAAAGAGTTTCCCCTAAAATATCAAGATTAGAACTTGATATGCATCATTTATCAATTATAATAATTTAAATTTTTAAATATAAAATAATAATTTAAATTGACCCATTTTATCCATAGCCCAAGACCTATCTTACACCAAGATGACACAACACCTTAGGGGAAACATATCATGTTATCACAATATTATTATCCATCATCTACTAAGACATGTCAATACATCATTTACAATTTTATACAATTACACAAATTCACATTAAACAAATTTCACAATGGGGTGTTAATCCTAATAATAGATCATATTATCCAAAAGTCACTAGTCTCTCATAAATCTCTTGCTTGACCTGACAACTAAAAATTTAAACAAGAAGGTGTGAGTCCGGGCAACTCAATAAGTAGACAAATGTGATAAACAACAATTAATCCATAAATAGTATATTTGATAGCAAATAATTGATATTCATCATTATAACTAATCATAAATATATATATACATATATATATATACATATATATATATATTCATAAAAAAATATCACATAAAGAAATTCATGTTATTTTTATCCAATTAATCAAACTCATATTGAATCAATCTTCAAATTAAACATACAATAAAGGGATCTTCCTTATCCCTCTTATTAAATATCCATGCTAAACCAAACATCAATTATTCTAATCCAAGGATACCCATTATCCCTTATAGCTAAACAACATCAATTTTAATCAAATATGGTATATTCACTATCCTCAATCAAAACATAACATGCCCGGATTTCAAACAAAGGGATAAATGTTATCCCTAGCCATCCAATGAAAAAAATGCGTACTTACCTACTGACAAATCATCATGGATTTGTCCAACTCTATTCCTTTTCATCCTTCTTAAATCATCCTGTACAAAGCAAAATCTCATTCATAATGATGTCTTCATATCTAATCTTATGCAAAACATTCTTGTTCACTTATTTATCCAGTATCTTACATGATTAGCATTTAAACAACTCATAAATAACTCAATTATGCTTTAATCTACTCAATTTTTGTCTTACATAGCTCATTCATAACAATCCTCATTAACCCATTACATCAAATAGCCTCTAAGCATCATTTGTTTACAAATTCTTTAACAAC
>JAYJMB010065723.1:0-25285 GCA_036873735.1 Pouteria campechiana
TTCCTTCACATTACTCGATCTTGGGGGAGGTGCTGCCGAAATTTTTATTAAAAATTGTACATCGACCAGCACATTTACGTATCAATATATAGCAACCATCGGCCAGGGGTGGTGTGGGCCGGCGGGGTGCTACAAAGTTTAAATTATTTAAAATAAATATAGTTGAAATCTTTTTTCTTTACAAAATTAAATTATAATTTAATTTTGTAAAGAAAAAAGATTTCAACTATATTTATTTTAAATAATTTAAACTTATAATATATATATATATAATTGTATATCACAATAATATTAAAAATATCAAGCATTTTCCTTCTCCTAAGCTAACAATGTATATTGAAAATATTTTATTATTGACACTTATTTTAAATCTTAAAATTTGATGTATATATTATATTATTTGCATAATTCTTTTGAAGATAACTAGTGATATAGTTAAAGCATAATTTTTTTGCCTTTTTTTATCATTTGCATAACAAAAGTACTTTTATATTATTATATCTAAACAAATATATAATAACAAAAGTACTTTTACCTCAAGTACTTTTTACCAAAGTTCTATTGCAAATAGCACTTTTCTAGAGAGTGCTTAATTTCATTGCAAGGCCAAACGCAGCTTAAGGCTCCATTTGGCTATGCATTTGGGAGGGTGGAAAGTGTTTTCATCGAACGAAATGCATTTCTAAGATGTTTAGCTAAAAATTTAAAACACTACGATGCACTGTAAAAGCTAAAATAGTGCATTTTTGGAGAAGCTCCATGGGTTTCTTATGTTAATACAATATTACCCTTCTTCCTCTTTTTTAAAAGATAATATTGTAAGCATTAAAATCATATTCAAATATTTAGATATAATATAAATATTATCATCTATTAAAGTTTTAATTACTTTTTAACCAATAAGTTTTTTTTACTTATCTATATTAATATTAATTATTTTTAAAATTATAAAAATATTTTTTATTTTTTAAAATTCTTTTTTATTTTATTTTTTACCATGGTAATTAATTTTTTTAATATAGACAAGATGCATAATATTATTTTTTTCTTTGCATTTTAATATTTATTTTTAACTAATAAGCAATAAATTTCATATTTATATATATATCCAAAGGAATATATTATAAGTTTAAATTATTTTAAAAAATATAGTAAAAATCTTTTTTCTCAACCAAATGAGATTATATATATTTAGTATGTAGCTTAGATTCTATGTAAAAATTTTATCACAATTTATATTCTTGTATATATATATATATAATTTTATCATATATGTATATTAATATTAAAAATATTAAATATTTTTTTCCTAAACTAAAAATGTATATTAAAAATATTTTAATAATAATATTTATTTTAAATTTTAAAATTTGATCTGCATATTATATTATTTACATAATTCTTTTAAATATAACTAGTAATGAAGTGAAAATAGAATTTTTTTATCTATTTTTGTCATTTACATAATAAAAGTACTTTCATCATTTTATAGCCAAATAAATACACAATGTCGAAAGTACTTTTACTTCAAGTACTTTTTACTAAAATTCTACTATAAAGAGCACTCCAAACGGAGCCTGAATCAACCATTGAAAGTAGGGCTGCATTATCATCAACTGGATAAATATTGAGTCTTACTCGGCTGGTTGTTATTGACTTGTGTCGATATCTAAAACTCCGTCAACAGGATTGAGTACAAAGCCGTCTCCATCATAGCCTGGACAAGCCCCCTCTTGCCATCCCATTGCAAGGGTCTATGGTTCAGGACCAACCAACCTGGAGAACTGCCTAGATGTCCCATAGATCAGACACCAAAATAAGTCACTGCCATCTCTTTCTGCCACGGTTCAAATAATCAAGTCATTGTGGCCGTGGCCAGATGTCGTGGTTTACCGTTCAGATCCATTTGCAATGCAAACTAAGGGCAGGGCTCCGTCAAGCCATTTCATGCAATGTATATTTCTGAATGATAGCTATGAATTAATTTGGTCATACCTTTGGCCACAGAAAAAACCATGAAATTTCATGCGATGGAGATTTCATAATATTTGTCAAAACCAAATAAATTAATGTGGTCAAGAGAACTATCTACATGAAAAGAATACTCTTTCTTCGTATACTCTCAGTACTGCTATCTCTATTGTGACAACTGCAGCGGAGGAGATTACATGATCGTTATATTTGGCTTTAGATATGAGGCAGATGTTAAGGTAAAAGAACCCATCACCGGATGGGCCATACAATATAACCATAAAGAATTTTCTTGGGTGTAGAAGCCATTGCTGATTCACCTGCCAGATGCTAGCCCTTGATGACGAGTTCAATGTCAGCTCCCACTTCTGTAATCTTTTCTTCCTTAGAAGATTTTGCAGCTTCGGCGATGCTCTGAACATCAAAATCTATAGCTATTTTTTTCACAAGGCCATCTAGCATCTGTTCAATGATGGTTAGATCAAGGACTACAATAGCAGAAATGACCCAAAGTTATGGTTGCAGGTTTAGAAAAAGAAATACAAAGATCTTAAAATGAAAGTTCCTGAATCAGTAGAAAATAAGTTAAATGGATAAAACTAAAATGATAAGAACTGAATTCAGTGCTCAGATCTATAACCTCCAATTAAGGATACAAGTGACCCAATGGCAACAAGGGCCCGGAACTTGGAATCGATGTCTTGGTTCCCTTCTGCAATCTGTAAATATTGCATTAGCCACAGCAAAAATGAAAGTGTCACACAACTATGCAGTTTCATAGGATCTGAAGTTACTAATGTACAGGAGACATACTTCAAGTGCTGCTGAAAGTACTTGAGCTTGGCCTTCTTGATCCTTTTTCTCAATCAATAGCACAGCATAGCTGCAGGAGGCAGAGCAACATAACATGAAAGGGAAAATGTAAAGAGGGATAAAACATAAATAACAGCTGCACCAACCCTTGTCAAAAGTCAAAACTACGTCCAACCTGAGGCTCAGTAGAAAACATCGAACACAAATAATATCATACTTACTTCAGTATCAATGTTGAATAAGACAAAGTCACATTCTTATTTGAAGATGAGCAACAAGTAGACAGTCCATCAAGAACCTGCAAGAACCATATATGAACAAATATTTTTCTGAATAGATCAAGCGCGAATGCATTGGAAGTGAAATGTTCAAAGAAACAGGTTAAATATCAATATTCTTTCATTCCGTGTGTGTGTGTGTGTGTGTGTGTGTGTGTGTGTGTGTGTGTGTGTGTGAGAGAGAGAGAGAGAGAGAGAGAGAGAGAGAGAGAGAGGCAGCTATCTATATCTAATTAGGGGTTTTTCCTTTTTCTTCGTTGTGGGATGGGGATGGGTTGGTTTGTTGGTTGGTGTTGCTCATGCTGGTAGCCATTCTTAGCAGGATTACATGGGACCGAGAGAGGGACAATGGTATCTGATGGCCATTCTTATCAAGATTATATTTGATACAGATGGAGAGAGAATGGCAGCACTGGTACCTGATGATCATTCTTATCAGGATCATATTAGATACAGAGGAAGAGGGAATGATATGATGGCCATCCTGATTGCCATTCTTATCAGGATCATGTTAGGTTGAAAGGAATGCTACTTGTATAACAATTTTGATGAGCAGCACACTGACCTCACTGCGGTGCATGTGTAGCCATTGATGGAAACATGAATTCTTGAAGAGATTTGTCACCAATCGAGCACTAGTTAAAAGATTTGGTGGCAATGTAGGTTCACCAGTGGCTTTGTTGAGCATATCTATCAATGTATCTGTGGACCATAGAAAAGCAGATGAAATCATCAAGCCCCAAGAATAGACGAGTGGTAAAGAATCACCATACACTCCAAAAAAGTTAGTTTTGTCAAAATCGAATGGCATGTCAAGCCAGGCATACCAGCCATCTTTAAATCACACGGGCAATAAATAAAGACCAGAAAAACACAATATCCAAAAGAAATAAATGTAAAAAAAATTCCTTTTTAAAAGAAATAAGTAAATAACTACCAGTAACATTTTGCAACTCAAACACTTAACTGACATTGAAAGAAAGACATGAAGCATGAACGGAAATAAATTGAATACCATTGCCATCTTCTACATGTTTGCTAAGTAAACTTGCCCCATCAGGATGCAGGACGATCATTCTTAGAATATCAATTGCTGCAACATGCATAGCAGGTGCCATGTTAACAAAATATAGATGAACAATATTATCCATGAGTTCATAGAACATGAATGCATTAAGTAACATGTGAATTCGTAATAGAATGTTTGCCCTGGATAGAAAAACCTAACAGTGCATCAAAGGAAACCTGCACGATAGAAAGACGTGGGGTAACAAGTGATTTAATAGAATTTTTGCCCTTGACCAAAAAAACACTCTACAGTAAATCACAGGAAGACTGAATGATAGAAAGATGTGGGGACACAACAAGAATCCAATATTGGCAGTAATAACATCAGTGAAGGCCCACCTGGAAACATCATTGCAGGGGGCCAAGATTTTAACAATTTCACCAACAAAGCAATATCAACATCTGCAAATGTGGTGCAGTGGTAGTGGGATGTATCTTTTAATATCTTAGAGATTGCAGTTAGTCTTGACATCTCAAGCTCAGTCAATGACAGGTTACTTTGCCCCTGAAATAAATTTCAGTAGTCAGTTAACATTTCTCATATGTGAATTTAAAAAGATAAATCCAGTCTGCAAAGCTTACACCAAGATGATAACATGACTCAGCAGAAACACAATTAGCAATTCTACCACAAAGTCTATAGTTCCCGAGAACACAACAGGATTTAAAAGACAAGTCAACCATGGCATTCACTAGCTTAACAGTACTAGAAAAGAATATTTCCAATGGTATCATAACGTTGTAGCTAGTAAAGTGAAAATTATAAATATTAGCACTATAAGAAAAGAGTTTAAATATCTTCTGACCCTTGAAAAAAAATTTACCACACTAGAAGCTATAGTAGTGTTGAACTCTGTGATTTTCTTGAGAATCCCATCATACTGAGCCGCATCAAAAAAAAGCATCCCTTTCTGCAACCAGAGTCAAACAAAAGGAAGAAATTTAGTACCAGACATCAGCAAGAGATAAAAAGACAACAGAAACTGCTTCAAACAAGGGATGCCTGCAGCTACAGCATAACAAAGCTAAATTATTCCATCCGCCAATCTAGTGATTCAAATTACTCAAGTGCATGCAAGAAAAAATGACAAAATTCACTTCTAAAGTATGTTGGAAAGCACCCCTACTCGTCTTTGCAACTTTGGAACAAAAAGTACAAAAAAAAAAAAAAAACTTTCCATGGAAATTAAGAAGTACCTTAGGGATATGCTTAAATGTAGGCTTCATTGAAAAATCTGCAACACATGTCAACCAAAATATTCTTGCTGAATGTTTTGAAGGAAACTCAGGGGGGAACCAGACTCATCAAAATGAGAAATAGATAGTTGTTCTGCTACTACACTACTACTATTATTATTATACTATGACTGAAAAGTTAAAATGCAGTGCACATACCTGATGTGTTAGATGGCTGTCCAGGTGTATAAGCATTAGCTGGAAAAACACAAACAAGAACATGTAAGGAAGAAGTGAAGGGAGACAGCAGAAATTTTTCAGCATTGAAATAAAGATAACTATAAGCTAGCTTTCACATCACAATCTTGTGCCATCTGAATGCTTACCACCAGTATAAGGGTCACGAAATGCTGTATCAAGAACAAAGTCCTTTTGCCCAGAATTTTGCAGAATGAACTCCACAATTTGTTGGCGGTAAGAAAGTGGAAGATTCTCCTTGAGAAGCCATTTATCAGCAGTAGTGTAAGGATTATCTGTAAATGGCACATTATTTGTAGAATTACATTTGCAATTTAAACAAAAATGGAAAAAGAAAAATTCATGCCATCAGAAGCAATAAACTTCCAAGGAAGAAGATGCTAAGTAAATTGCAAAAAGTAAATCACATAGCAACGGGCATAAAACAAGTTCAGATGGTCAAACAATGACTCACTACAGCAAGTGTGATTGTGCAACTTTATTTGTCTGAATAATGTAACAATGTTTGTCAAAGACAATAGCACTTGCGCCCAAAAAGATAATGATGATAATAAAATAAATAGATAAAGCCATCAACATCAGTACATAGAACAAAGGATCTGTTCAGAAAAATGGGAAAAGTATCAAAGTTGACACACAGTTGCAGATGAAAGGAAGCAATGACCAAAAGAAAGAAGCAGCAAGCAGGGCAGTCAATAAAATCACTTGCACAGCTTAAAAAGTGAAGCAAAAAACTTGCAATATCAAAGCAAACCTGCTCGATTATATGGCAGTTTGCGAATAGCCTCACCATCCCCAATGTCAACATCAAAAACTGAGAAATAAACAAATTTAGTCTCAGAAACACCATGAAGTGTAAGAATAATTTAATTTAAGCATCTTCAAGCAGCTTACCATAATCATATTGAACACCATCAAGGACTGGACGGTTCACATTATCTTCTGGCCCGTCTATGACCTCACCAATCTGAATCATGAGCCAGAGAGAGAGAGAGAGAGAGAGAGAGAGGGATGATAGAACCAGCTTTAGCATTGATCAAGACATCAAAATTGTGAATGAAATAACCAAAATGATTTGAGTGATATCAAATTAATTAAGGGTAAAAATAATCTCGAATTCATTTTTTCTAAACTTTGGCAACATTCTTGATTGGTGAATTTCACCTTTCAAATTAACACAGTGAGAGTCACTAGAAATAGCAAACAAAAAAAGCATCCCAAATACAGATACGACAAATACACCTGGTAATATGTCTTGACAAATAGGATCAGTGCATGCAATAACTTCCTTAATCTAGCTGAACAACATGTCATAGGTAATATCAAGAGGGCATGCAAAGAATTTCAGAAGACTACTAAAATGAAGCAAACTATTTGGAGAAGTAACAAGCTATCGGAAAGAATAAATGACTAGCTTCAATGATGGTGAGAATTCAGCATTCAAAATTTTGGTTTCAATAATTATTTTGCACCATGAGAAAAAGAAATTCAGAAAAAACATTCATGGAAATATCAGTGAATGCTGAAAAACTAATAAAACAATGGGGAAACAGAGGAATAGAATGTGCCTTTTGACCTATCATATATCTAAAACAAGTACAAAAATAACATATGATTTTACCATCACATCAAAATGTATTAACTACCAAAAAAGTTTGTGCAAGCAATTCAATGTAGCTACCATCTTTATCGATCTTTCATGTCAGTTCCTTTATGCATGGTTAGATAAGTTAATATTATGGTTCACAGGAATTTCATTATTGATCATGCAAATAAACTTGTATAATTGTAAATTTACAGTATCTGACTATTGAATGTTAAAAGAAATCAGAAAAATTCAATTAAAAATTTTCTTTAAATATTTATAATTAGAAGTTACAATCACAATAAGCAGTCAACATTTAGCAAGGATAAGATTTACTATTAAAAAATTGATGAAAATGAAGATTTTTGGTTATTTGGTAGCCAATGTTGTTGCTGAACATGCAGATAGTTAATCTAAGGGAAAACAAAAAAAAAAAAAGAAAGGAAATATTGAATAAATGAAATTATCATATATTATGATATGATCAACAGTATTTGGAAATTGGAGCATGAAATGTACTTCAAAACCATATTTCATTTCAGTATTTGCCTCAGGAGATTCCAGTGGAAATTCCAGCCAATATTATCAATATGTAGAACAATGGTAGGAACATGTGAGTGACCAGAAAGAGAGCTCCTGATCGAAAACAAATAGCAACAAGATTATCATGCAACTTAAATGCTCAGTGAGCTCATTTCACAAAACAATTTGCAAAAAAATATTCAAAATAGACAAATATGGAAAAGTAAATGAAAGTTGTGAGGTAGCTGCAATGACAAAAATAAATGGCCCTTTAAAATAGACGTAGTAAACAACTTAGCAAGTTTGTACCTTATCCCATGTCTGATCTCTTGAATTCCAAGAATAAGCCACACCATTATCCCCTTCTCTCACAATCTTTGTCTGCCCATCACTTGTCCCTGGTCACATGTGAAGAAAAGAAAAGTAAAGAAAAGGATATGAGAAACATGTGTACAAACAAATACGGAGAACAGCCTCATGTAAAAATAAACACGCCTAAACAACACAATTTTCTCTTTTGTTTAAGTAGGTAAAAATACGGCCTATGGCTCAGCAATCAACGCATGCAATTCAATGTTAGACCAAACAAACCATCCAGATTAATGCCAACTTCAATCTGGTTGGATGCAAAATGGATAGATGGTTGACAAGGGCCTTATGAAAACACCAATAATGTTAAAACTCTTGACACATTAGAAACTAATAGACCAAATTTGCATGGTGGAGAAGAAGAAAAGAAAGAAAAGCAATTGAGCAGAAAAATCACTTCCAATTAACATGCATATACAGCAAAGAATGAACAGAAAAAATACTCCCAACTACTAGAATATTACAAGAGCATTCAAGTTTGAATATTACAAGAATATCAAATTCAAAAATTTAATTAAGACATCAAATTGAGCAAGGATTAGAACCTGGAATTTTCAAAGCCTCTAGGCCAGGCAAGTCCATCAACTTTAATCCACCAACTTTTTTCCTGAGGTACATGAAAATATGTATAGGATCAAAAGAAATAAACTTTTAGTGCATAAAACTCTGCATTTAGCTACCCTTAAATATTAACCACAAGGATTTGCAACAACAGAATAATTCTTAGCAGTACTCAAAATTTTTTATTTCCAAACTTCAAAATTATTTTTAAAAAAATGAAAAATCTCAGGCATTCTTGAACTCCCCCTCTGTTCAAATGTCCCTCAGACTAGCCATCCAAAACATTCTCCCATTCAGCCATGCATCACCAACATCCAAACCTTGTACTGACTAGTTGCTGTCAGTCACATGAATGCTGCCCTGACATTCCACTTTATGATGGACCATAAACTCAATCAAAGCACAAGTCCTCAAGTCTTTTTTACCACTGCTTATATCCTTTTGTGGCCTTCCTTTTGCCATTTAGAACGCTCAACTTTAACAACTGACACCTAACTGGCCAACCTCCCAGTTATTAACTGAACATTGCAGACCAATTAAGTTTACTTGCTCTTGTTGTTGCTACTATCAAGTTCCCTTAAGTGCATTTTTTTATACCTTATTACTTCCTCATTTAGGCATTCATCCATTTTGACTTTCTTTCTTTCTTTCTTTCTTTTTTTGTCTATGCTTATCCTACAAATTAGATCCCTAAGTGCGCCCAAGACTTAGACATACAGCATGAGTATCATTACAGCTATCTCATAAAATTTTCATTTTTTAATTATACAAGCAATTGGTTGTTCCAATAACAGCCTAGAGGCGTATCTCCAGTTCTTCCACCCAGCATGACTTCCATGGGCAACGTAATACCCAACTATTCTGCTCTCATATATAATAATATCAAGGGAAAAAAAATGGCCATCATTAAACAAGACAAAACAGGTCATGCAAGTATTTCACAGTCAGCAAATCTCAAATCCTCATTTTCCATTGTATTGTTGATGAAATTACAGTTGATAAACCTTGTTTAGTCTGACTAACATCAAAATATCTAGGTTCTAATGTACCTCCTTGTTTACTCTGATTAATGTTAAAATATCTAGATTATAATGCACCTCTCTATTGCAGAAGCTTTGTCTTTACATGACAACCTACTTTGTCCCATCAATCAAAATTGTCATCTGAGAAGGGAACTCTTCTTGTAAATGCATGGTAACTTGACCATCATCCATGCAAAAAATCTGCCTTGATTCAACATGCATCACCAGATATTTTATCTAGGCAGCCAATAAACAAAGAAAGGACACAAAGATGTAATCTGATAACAATTGAATGACCCAGTAAAATGCTCAATGGTTAAGTTCAGAGGACAAATGGAAGTTTTTAGGGCCTAGGCAAAAGCAACAGAGCATGCAGTAATCCTTTTCTTCCCAGCAGAAATCAGCATGCAGAAACAAAATAAAACTGTGACCTCACCTGCTGCACTTGTATTCAGACAGTAGAGAAGCATATGCCTCAAGGTCTTGAGGCTCAGACATTCTGTATCTATCTGAGGTCCAGATGCGCACAACTCCATCAGAACATGCCGTTACGAGGTCTCCATTTTCCAAGAACTTGGTGTCCCAAACACAACCAGGGTGCTCAATGCTTTGAATGCAAACACCATCTGCAATGAACAGGATTTGTCCAAGGACACAAACTCAAGAGACAAACAGTGGTAAGAAAAATGGTTGTACCCCAAAACTCACAAACAACAGTCAACATCAGACTAGCCATGACGAAAGGGTTACATTTAGATAATTGACAATGAAAAAAGGAGTAATGGTGAAATAACTAATATTTTAAGACCAAGTGAATGGCATTCTATTGATTTATGAATGGAATCAAGTAGTTCAAGAACAAACCTTTCCATATCTTCGCAGAACAATCTTCGCTGCCACTAGCAATAAGTCCAGATGAATGCGCATCAACAGAATAGACAATGGATGTATGACCAACCATCTCCATTAATGCTTGACCACTTATAGCCCATAACCTGATAGAACTGTCATTCCACAACAACTAAGCCAATGACAACTAAGCCAGTAAGGAATTAGTGCAACAAGAAACAATCAATTGCAGACATATATGCAATCAATGGCAATCGCACGGACAAATTGTGCAGAGAGAAAACAACAACAAATATAACAAGAATCATAGAATGGATGGTTGAAAAAAGTGACCAAATTTTCAACCTAAACATGCAGAATCAAATTGATGGAATATCCCATGGTGAAATCAAATGGTTAAGAGTCTTAAAACCATGCAATTGAGTTAAAGCACCATGGTTCATCTGAGCAAGGTGGATTTCATACAGGTTATTTCAACTTATGTATGAGGAATTTCTTTCAAGTAGACTGTATCTGTGCATGCTTGACAGTCATAAAGAGATTTTTTAACCTTTATTATTATAATATTGTTATCAATATTATTATTATTACTATTATTATTATTGAACTCCATATTGCTATTATCATGAAAGTTTGGAGTACAAGCGGGCACCATTAGTCACATTACACTAAAGAGTTTATTCTTCATGCCAATAAACCATATGTTAATGACAAAATGTCCTATGGAACATGTCAGGGGCAAGAAAACTCACCCATCATGTGATGCAGAAAGAATCCCCAATGCAGACATCACAGCTAGTCCACGAACAGTATCTGCAAAGGTCTCACACAATGAGAAAGGATGAGATTTGTACATTTGAAGAAGCCCTAGTCAGAAGATGTGCAACTTTGGACAATAAAAAAACTTTGACAAAATCAAAAGAAACAATCTCTCCATTAATTCTTTATTATTTACTTTTATTAAGTTATATGACATATTCAAAACTGTTTGAAGCCAATAAGATGTTTCATGTGACAGGTTTGAATATTTGATACATAAACGAGAAAATGAAAAAAAAAAATTGCAAGGCATTAGTACAGGTATTGAGGAGCAGCACAAAACTATTTCAGTCAGTTGTCTCATTAAGTCCGGAAAAGCGCTCTCCACAACTGTGCTCAACTCATCTTGACTATGAGGCATGGGGTGGAAGTTTCAGCATCTCAAACAGCTGAAGGGCGAAGCATGATTGATAGTTTCAAGAATCACATATTATTCTTAAACAAACCAGTTACAAGTCTGCAAACTATGGCTTCACAAAGCCAAATGCTATCTCTAGGGATATTTAACAACATTAAAGGCAGCTCCCCAATGAAGCCTAGATATTTTAAACAAGAGGCTGCAAAAGTTCATACTTGAAGCTTCCCTGAAGCCACGTGAACAAGCATGCAAAAGATGGTTTTTGTTAGTTTTATTTTTTTACAAAAACATCCCCTAAAACTTTAATGATCACTTAAAATTAGGAGTAAAACAAGTTAGAAACTCTTTGCCCACATTAATTGATGCAATAGTTATAATCAAATGAAAATTCGATCACCAAATAACTTCCACCAGGAAGTTCTTCCTAAGGAGCTCTTTCCTAGAAAGCTTAGCCAAACAGGCCTTCAGACTTCAATAAAAAAAAAATAATTAAAAAAATAAAAAGAATTGATAGCAAAACATATGACTAACCTTTGTGCCCAACAAAAGTATGCAGACAAGTCCTCCCCCTCCAAAGTTTTAAAGTCCCATCACTTGAACCTAGAATACTATAAAAAATAAAAGATCTAGCAGAGAACAAGGTATGAACACACTCACTTAAGAACAATAATGCCAAAGTGGCTAAGAAAAATCCAGTGATATTCATAGATCCACATTTAAATCATACGATCATTTTTGTGGATAATTTAACTAAGTGCAAGACAGTTGCAGTGATGAAGATGATGCATCTTGTGTGGCATATAAGATTTGTTTAGTAGCTTTTGCCTGCAGTCATTAGCTTGTGCAAAGTTAGCAACAGGCACCATTAGAAGCTTTTAGAATCAAAATATTAACTTATGGAATATTGAAGTCCTTATATGCACTTAGAACCTTGGCACATACATCAGCATATTCAAAGATTCAGAAGCATGCATTGGCTACACTTCTGAAAATCTCCAAAATATGTCTTCCTTATTGTTTTATTCTTCTCGCTCTTCTAAAAGATAAGCATCAATGCCGAGGCTTAAACCATGCACAACAAATGCACAAATATGCATCCTACAGGATGAGCTGGCCAGTATAATGCAACTTTTATCAATTTTAAGCCTTAACTTTAGAAGGCAACATGTTTTGTAAGATTTTGGAGGTTGCCACATGACAAGTGCTACCAAGATTTTTTGTCCTTCCGGAAGAATCAAATGGGCCAATGATTAATCTATCCAGGTAATAATCAGTTTGTTCCAAGATTTCTGTGCAAGGCATTTCAAATAGATGTTCTCAAGGCAACATCTGATAGTTAACAAAGCAAAATTAGGTAAAAAGAAAAGAAAAATGTTTTGGAAGCAAATGGGAAAAGCAAAAGTGGAATATTTAATGATCAATAGAAACGATGTGAATAAAAAAAACCACACCAGTTGACTTTTCTAAAATAGTCCTAGTTCTCTAATATTTGAGTATTTTAAGCGTAATCTTTATGATTTGAGTATTTTAGGCATAGATTATATGGTGGATTATTAATTAAATTTGTTTGAACTTAATCACTTTTCATTTTGGCAACTTATGGAGCATTAAAGAATATGTAATAGGTGTTTAAGCAGTTCAATTTGATTGTTTGTTGGGTTGGCTTTCAAACAAGTCTAACATTGCACAAAAGCAAGACCATTTGAGAAAGCTGTGGGACATGAAAATAAGGCTAATAAGAGAATTACGACAGCAATGAGTTCAGTTTATAGTGAATAAAGTGTTCAAGTTTTCCAAAGATTGGATTGTGAGAGTGATTCCTTCAGATGAAATACCTAAACATGAAAGTGACTTCCAGTCTATGATTGTTTTGCATCAGGAAACCATGGTCAAAACATGGTTACAAATTGACAAGGTGAAGCTCTAATAACAAGCAAAAGACTCATATGCACTCTAGGATTCCACATATCTGATAATTGCATCACAAATTTGTTTGAAAACCATAGAAAATGACCCATGACAACATAGGACCAAATGTGTTCTCAACCAAGAAAATGAGAAAGATATTGTATTGGCATTCAACACTGCAATAACAATAAGACACTCAATGGATACAGGCAACTAAAGGTAAAGCACAAAAGTGAAATTGATACCAGTTACAAGCTCGCCTGTGGGTAATTTTGTGACTGTTTGGAGAGCTACCTTGTGAGCCTCCCAGCACTCAATGGCTTGGCCTTCCTTCCATCGCCTAATGGTACTATAAATAAACACCAAAAAAAGATAACATGGCTTACATCCAGTAAAAATTTAAGGAAAGAATAATGCATAGAGATACAAAGGATGATTCCCCCATAACCATAGCAATGAACGCAAAACTGAATATTCAGAATTAAGACATTGACATTAGAACCTTCACAGCAATGACAAAGGCCAAAAATTAAATTCCTGAAATAACCAAATGATTTCGAGCATTCAACATTTTACTGCATAAGTCTAGAGACTACATAAAACAACCTGGACTAGAAGCGAAAGTGAAAGCAGCAGCAATGTGATGAGTGCTATTCAAAAGGAAAAAGAAGACTTTTTTCAAAGTTACTCTTCAAATAAACCATAGAAATGACCAGTCCTTGAAAGCTATGATGGAGGAACAATGGGTGAGCAGGCAAGTGAACAACATTTCCAAAGTTAAAGGTGATCCATCATTTAAAATAAAAAGAAGATGAAGTGAAGATCAGTTTGCGAAATGAAAGCAATTGCCACAGAGGCGTTTTCCAAATTGAGCATATGGACTCAATCTCCACATCCAAAGTGAAGAATAGGTATTTTCATTTTTACCACTAAGGCCATAGAGGTTTCCCACTACTTAATAATTCCTCTTGAAAGGATTAACCTTTCAAACTGATAAGATTGTAAAAGAAAAAGAAAACGTAAAAAGAGAACTGAAACATTTCCACTGTCTCAATTAATAGTTCTTCAATAGGTATTAATTAGAGCATTCAAGATGTGGGGATCGTAGCTAAAGATTATGGATGTATAAGTAGTCAATATGAGTTCAAATCATAATCTATCTAGTGGGTGACAATTAATCTATTAAATGTCAATTTCCATTTAAAGAATATACGATCATGGATTTATGGTTTGAACCCTAAACAACTCTCTCCTATATATGCATCTCTGCTAATTTAAAAAATGGCTGGATGCAAATCAAACCCAAAATGAACACTATTATTCAAAAACTTAATGCCAATGAACACCATAATCCAATGCTTAAAACTCCTTTGAGCTTTGAAGATGAATATCAAAAAATGCTTCAAGAAAAAGAGAAATCATCACCCCATCATCATGAACTTTTCCTAACTAATTCAGTGAGCCAAATAAGTTTTATCACAAAGAGCATCCTTATTTCCAAATTGCTAAAGAAATGTATGCAATAATGAAAATGATGACAATCAAAATAGAAGTTTGTATAAAGGATATTTATAGCTATTCAATTCAGGGAATTTGAGAAAAAAACGCCAATAACATATGATAATTTTAGCAGAAATACCAATCAACAGATGATGAAACAATGTTGCCACTCGCATCAATGGTGATACCAGTAACCTGGAGTTGGTGACCCTTCATTGTCAACACATTCTGCCCAGTTTGCAAATCCCAGAGCAAAACAAGTGTGTCCATTCCACCAGATACAACCCCACCTTCTGGCAGTCTCTCATTTGGAGGGATCCAAGCCAAAGGGCCCACAAAACTAGAATGCCCCACCATTGTTTTGGATAGCACATATCTGTGCTTTTTCTCAGGATCTGGAGACCAAAACCTGACCGTTCTGTCTCTTGAGGAGGTCGCTAATCCAGAGTCACCGCATATACAAATTCCACGAGCCTAATAAGAAGTCAATAGAAATTTTTCAGTAAACATAAATGCAATTTGCCAGAAACTCAAAAGGTTAAGAATCGCCATGGGTGCTTGGTCCTGATACAATTAAAACTTCAAACAAAACCAAACAGAATCCTGGTCTAGATCAATGTTTCTGCTCAAGCCTGAACTGTTACAAGGTCTACTTGAAAGAAAATGCTGAGGGTTGAGGTTTTATACCATACGAACCTTTGATCTTGGGCTCTCAGTGAGTGAGTAGCTCAAATATCATACACATGACATGTGCAATTCACCATGTTGGACTGAAAAAAATTGTACTATGAGTTGCCCACATAATTTGTTTACAATGTGTACATTGAAGGCAAACAGATTTCATATTGGTGAAATCACATAGCACTCCACATTGCAATCAGGGTATTCAAGAATCCAAACTAATCCCCAATTACTATTGCACATAAGCATCACTAAATAGTTGTATCTTATCTTTGATTAAACCAAACATTCAGAATCCAACCCCGATTGCACATCTAAATTCCAAATGCAACCAAAAATTAAAATAATTTCTACTTTATAAATGAATAAAGAAACAAATTCAAGCAAGAGAGGAGTTATTTCTAATCCATAAGCGAGCAATGATGGATGAGCAAGCACTCAGAGCTATGCATGCAACATGTAACACTGAGGTCAAACTCGGTAAACCGTGTCAATGAGTGTTACCAAGTCCAAAAATTAAGTCTCTTATTCAGCATGTCTAAAAAAGGATTACTGGACATTTGCAATTATCGACAGTCCAAAAGCATAATTTCTTAATGCATCTGAACGTGAAAAGTAATTTAGACAGTTCCATTTGGATTCCTTGTAATCGACGAGTGCAATTTCGAAAGTTTTATCCAGTGTATCATCAATCACACTCCAAAAGAGTTGAACGAAACCCTAGGAAAAAAGGAGGTATGGATTGGGAATCTAGAAGAGCGATCGAAAACTAATAAAAAAGAAAAGAGAGATGGAGATTGTACATCGTCTTCGTGAGCTCGAAGCTCGCAGCTCAAGCTATATTCGAGAGAATCGATCTCCATGGAATCTTGGAGTTTGGGGAGGGAATGAATGGGGGTTTATGATTCACAGGGAAGAAAGGGGGCTTTTGGCTTTTTTGAGGATTGGAAGTAATTTCGAAAGTGGCGGAAGCAAGGAAGGTAGACTGCTGTATGATGCTTTCCTGGCATCATCGGCCAGATCTGGCTCATGTTGCAATTGATCCAAGCCCTTTGTCGATTGGGTCGGCCATCATTCAGTCCGTGCATGTCTTTTATCTGGCTCGTGTTCTCAACCTCACATGGGTAATTTGCATACGTGCCCTTTAAACGTACTGATATTGCACATTTGCCCTGTATGTATAAGTTTTATCGCAACCTATTATTATTAGATCGAGTCCGGTTGAGTTCAACCTAGCCCTTACCAAAACTTCTAAATTTCAACTAACCTTTGGGTCTAAGTTTATATTTTTTATATATACATTAAGATCCATTTAAAATACTAATTAATTATACTAAATTTGCTTACCAAGAATTACTTTTGACATATTAATCTTAAAAATAAGTATATAAGATTAATATATGAAAGAAAAACTTAAAATAATATGATATTCAAAGGAAATAAGTAAAAATAGTGTCAGATTTTAAAATTACACTCTTATTTAAGATAAAGAGAGATTGGTTTGTAATTTTATATAAAATAAGAGATAATAGATCAAAGATTAAATGTATATATTTTATTTAAGTTATTAAAATAGGTCAATAGGGGTTATGACGATACTAACCCAACCCTAACTCTATCTTTAAATCATGTTGCATTTTTTAACCTCAGGTCAAAAATGGTATTCCAATCCTACCTAAAATTCGAATAAGAATTATTTAGGTTAAGGTCCAATTTGCACCTGTAGTTTTAAAATTGTATTTGGACCTCCAAAGTCGCAACATATTTCAAAAATACGCTTTTCTTAGCTTAAAATACAGCTATTAAAATTTAAGTGGCTTTTGACCTGTAAGGCTGTAACTCCCTGAATTCACCCCTGTAACTTTCGAAATGAGAGAATGGCTCTAACAATAAAAATATCTTCCATAAGGGTTCCTTTTATCAAGTCTCTTCAACTCATCATTTACAAATCACGAACAAGGTAAAGCGGTCAATCTGCCCTCCCTGTGTAATGTATTTTTAGAATGAAAATGCTCAAAGTAAGATTCATCGAGTTGGTCTAATTCTACGAATATCAAAATCAAGTTAAGCATGATTTAGAGATGCCCTTCCACGATTCTAATCATATTTAGGTGGGTCACAAAATTTGATTAAAGTTCAGTCATTCAAAGATAGGCATCTACTCAGATTTTCAATTTTTTTGCTATGATGTGACATGTTAGGGGAGGCATGGTTCAAGGGGACATTTATATAGCCCAAATCATGTCTAAGCAGGTCATAAAGTTGGATCAAAGCTTGATAGCGTAAAGAGAATTTTCGTATTTTAAAAAACTACTTTTTATCTTTATTTAAAAAAAATCATCACCCCTATGATGGTACATTATTTTTTTCTTTTTATTTTATTTTTATGTAGTCCGTTTTTTTCATTTTTTTACCCTTTTACTCAAGTGGACTCCTGGCTCCATTTTGGAAACAGCAAAGGTGAGGAGAAAATTTTTAATTCTTTTGATATGATTTGACATTTTAACTACTTATTAATTATATTTCTCCTCATCATCATATGCATTTTTAATTATTTTTCCCATTTTTATATAAAAAAGCTTCTCTATTTATTTTATAACTAATCATTACCCACAATCCAATTACATCACTCCCTTTGATTTTCGCTGCTTTTCTACATTCCTTTTTTACACCCTTTTTCTCGGTTCTCAGGTGGGCCCTCTGCATTCCAATTCTCCGTATCTGATTAAGTTTGCAGGAGTATTTTCGTCCCCCATTAAAATTTAGTAGTAGTTTTTTAACGACTACTAATGATAGAAATATGTTTGAAAAATGTTACAAATCTTACAATCATGGAAGCAAGTTTCAAAATTAGATGGGCGAAGAAGACGGAATATGAACAGCTTCGTGAGACAGGCAAATTACCTTGTGATCATTTGACGCACAAAAATGGCAGTGGATCCCGTAAACTACCATAGCTCAGTAAAGTCGGTGGATCCTGCAACGGGCTACGGTAAAGTCAGTGGACCATTAATTGGCCGATAAAGCCCAAGTCCTTGAAACCTACAAACAAACATCGAAGGCTAACAGTAACTCAGCTCCTTGGGGCCGAAGAGCCTGTTTAGTTTGATTGTGAGATTTAAGTATTTTATTAAAGTGCTTACTTTTCTAAAAGCTTTGGATCAGAGTTTGGATATAAAAGTCAAAATTTAATTTTTTATGATGCGCATAAATCGTTCTTTACTTCTCTAGCCAAATGGATAGTTTCTGCGTTTGGGGGCCAAAAAGTGCTTCCAAATAGGCATGAAATCCTAAAAGATTTGGGGAAGTGGAAATGCCAATTCCATGAGCGACCAGCAAGTCTATGAGGAACTAAAAACATAGATTCCATGAGCGACCAACAAGCCTTTCCGAACTTAAAATGTTAATTCCATGAGCGACCAGCAAGCCTTTGCGGCAATTGAAAATAATATCCTCGGACTTACGTACCCTGGAATACATCTGTCCTTTTACTCTTTCAACGAATTGATGACGCAGGTGAAAGTTCTGTTCAACTAACTCCAACCTCTACTACATTGCAGCTAATTCTGGTTTAAGGTGCACGTCAGATAGCCGATCCTCCATCAGCTAACTAATTCTTTAATGCATTTCTATCCCCAACAGATCAATTACCAAACCCACATGGACTTCAAACAATAGGTTAGCAGCCATCAGTTTCTGGCTTGGTGGCTTACCCATAGGAATCGATCAACCCCGTTTGTTCTTCGTTTTTGATCCATAGGTCTTGCCAAACCTCAACCGCTCCCAAAGTCTCGAAAACAGGAAATTTTTTATACTTAATGCAAGAAGAAACAAAATGGCAAGTAATCCAACTCACGAGCAAGCAAGAAAGAAAGTGATCATTGAATGAATCAGGAGAATGTTGCCAGCCAGACTCGTGAATCTCTTTTGAGCGCTTTCGTTTTTTAGCGATTGCTTTTTCAGCCGTCTCTATCACCACACCCCGTGTCTGGTGATTTGAGGGTTGGACGTCTGTGCCATTTCAGGCCTAGATAGGCCGGCACCATTTTAGACCGCACATGCAGCGACTGGCATAGATGGAGCGCGGTATGATGAAGCAATTCAATTTCCAGAACATGGATTGTATCGTGTGGTGACAGCAGCATTGCCCAGAAGCCATGCATCCTTTTAAGAGCCCGACCAACCATGTCAACGGTCCAGATTCGGTGCCAGGGATTCGATGGTTAAGATCACCTAGTCAGAATTTCTATAGGTCATGGCTAAGGTGGGTGAGACCAACATTTTGAAATTGGTGGTGGTGACCCACGTAGCAAACCATGTTTAAGATTTGAACTGCGAGGCGCGCAGACAGCGTGGTGAGAGAAAAACGCCATAACATCCCAGAGTACGTAGCTGCCAGCTCACCGTGGGGTCCTCACTCAGTGGACAGCCTAACCAAACAGCAGAGGTAAAGCTATCGAAACAGTGGAAAGGTATGCTATGCAAGAGAACGAAGAGGCAGGCCTCTGAAGAGGGTTTCAACAGTGGATTTGTGCACTTTAGTTGTCAAAGCCTTGTAATTTTCAGACCATGTTTTTAGAATTTTATTTTACGCTTCAGATACAACTTCCGATAATGTATGGAATGGATCTGGTGGAGCGCAAATGGCTCTAATTGCTAGGGTATTCATACACAAAAAATACAAATGACTCTAATTAGCCGCTTCTTTCTCACTTAGGATGTGAAATCATAATCTTTTCAATAACCCTACCTTTTTATTATAATTTGCAAACATTGTCATCTCCTCCTGCTCTATTGGCATCAGGATATATTTCAAATATACTTTTTAATGCACTGTTTAAGCACAACCTAATTAAGCTTATTAGATGGTAGGATATATTGGATGATAATTAAAAATATAAGTAATTACAAAAAAAATAATATTAGAGGATAAATACACAATAAGATAAGGTGGTGATTAGACATATATACATACATATATATATATATATAGGTTAACAAGAACGTTGGAGGACAAACAAACACACTTAGATTTTAAATGGCTTATCCAAACAAAGCCACATTAGAAAATTACCCTGCAACCGTGACGTGTGGTTCAACCGTCCACCACGTGAGCGTGCTGTGGCTAACGAGGAGTGGATGTATGTATGTACAGCATTGACTGTAGTTATAGCATTCACTGACACGATCTTGTTGGTCTTGCACAATGCATACATAAAATCCACCCCATCTGTCAGATAGAATTTGTTACCCACCTAACTGATGCATCTATAAAAATTATACCGATGCATCCTCTTTTTAGTCGAAACCTGCAAAAACTAAGCGTTTATCACGTCAATGTCTCCCTCAGAATTCAAGCTATTTTTTGTTACATATTTAATATAAATCAGTGTTTGTAAAACATTCATGGATTAGATCTTAAATATCAAGTGTGTAGAACCGACGTGCAGCGATTGATACAGGAGACAAGTACAACCTAGGATGGATGCTTATCTTTGTGGAGCCGGAACGTGGGATGACATCGGTTCGTGCGGCTCTGTTGTGGCACGAGTCAGTTACATCGTCCATCCAACGGGCAGCAGCCACGTGATGGACAGAATCTCTCACGTGGCAACTGCTGCAGAACGGGGAGGAATCCGCATCCGAAGAGAATTGAAGGCAATTGGGTCGTCCAAGCCCTGCAGGATGCTTCAATCTCAATGGCTGCATTTTTCATACGTAAAAATCCCAGCCCTGTTAAGTTCTTTTGCGTGAAGAAAGGCAGCAAAAACAAAAGCTAACGGCGTGGTTGCTGTTCAGACCAACGCATGCTGGGCAGATAAATCCAAAGCATCACCCAACCTCCCTCGCCTCAGTACATAATATCTTCTTCTAGCCCGAGATCCCATCTTACAACATCCCCATGTGCCGCTGCACATCTTTCAAAGGCCTAGTTCCAATGTATGTTGCCTCATTTTACGTAACAAACTCCCCATACAGACAATTTCAAAACTCAATCTTCCCAACTCCACATGAAATCTTCGACCAAAATTATTCCTCGTCCACTGCCCGAATATTTATGAAAATTGTTGGATGTCAAAGGATGAAGAATTTCGAGGGGCCATAGCCGTGGAGCAGGAAAGTATAAAGCGATGTCAGCAGAATAAGGGTTAATTTTAACAGGTTAGCAGATAAATACCAACTAGAATTTTTATGTAAAAATATAAAAGATAATAATTGAAATATATATGTATATATATATATATGATAATTTAAAAAAAAATAGAAATAAAGGAGGGAGGAGGCTTTTACTCCTCTTAGCTTTAAATGGTGTATTCAAGCACACGCTGATTTATTTATGTTAGGTGAAGCGTTGTCAAGGAATATGCGATGGAAACAAAATCTGCACATCATGCGTCTTAATTTATTTTTGGCAGCAATAAGATCTAGCTATGATTTGTGTGATCTGCTGAAATTTTTCCATGAATAGTTATTATGGGATTCAGTGGAAACTAAATGTGCTAGCGAGGTGTAAAAATAGAGACCCAGCGTATCAAGCCTCCTAGGCAACCAGAGCATTTAAAAATAGCGCACCCACACCAAGAGAGTTCCCTCTCCGCATAAATACCATTCGAAGGGTTTGAGATCTGACAACTGCTCTCCTCTCCCTCCCTGCCCAGAAACCAGCAATGGCGAGCCTACAGAGGATTCATCTGCTTCTAATGCTCCTAATGCTCGGTAAGTCAAGCCCGCCAATCCCCCTCCCTCCCAGTTTGCAAGCACTTGCATGCCCATGAAGCTTGTGGGGCGAATGCGCGTCCCTCTTGCTTGCTGATGATCCACACCGTGGATTCTCTAAATCTTCTTCCTAGATGGCTGGCACATTTATCCATCGTCAGTAGTCGCACAAGCCTAGATCAAAATCCACATGCTAATCCAATTGCTTGTCTGCGATGACGGTGTCACCCTTTTCTCGGTGGCTTTTGCCGCTAATCTAACACACTGCACTGGCAAAGAAGCCGGCCATTTTTCTGTGCCAAAACCCAAGCCTCCTTTAGAGGTAGAAAAATCCCTAGCTTCCGATCTATATCTTGCAACTGTGGATAGATAGTAAGAAATGTTCAGCAGGTTGAAGATAGATGGCTGAATAGATGATGAGCCCAATTATTGAAGACATTGTTCCTAAGTTTTTCAACGCTACACCTGTATTGGAGGGTGGATTGATCTTGCATTCTTAAGCATAATCATGAGTCGGCAACATTGATTTGGTTTGCAGGGACAATTTTGTCCTTAGTAAAAATCTATCAGCAGTTATTGGCAAACATTAACAGAAAATGTGTTTTTAAAATATGCTTCAAATCACTCTGAAGGCGTGATAGGTGAAAATGCAATATAAGCAAAATTTAGGTCGCAGTGATGCCAATTACGTGAGCATTAATTGTGTTGTTTTATTTTTACTCTGCCGTACTGCCAACTGTTGCTATTTATATGAGGCACACGTGGGGAGCGTGACTAGCCCTCTGCGTGCATCGACGCATTCATTTATTGCCTATCATCCGCACTGCCAAGACTCCAGATGGTGCGGGGCCTCCCGATTCTCAATTGATCAAGATCTAATCGTTGATTTCAGGCCGTTCATTGCTGGTTGGTAGAGCCGTCTTCGCTGTGATTGGTACGGATAATCATGCTCCGCAATTTACGGAGGTTTTTTTTCACCCATCTTTTCCCTGAGTATCCAGTTTGCCGGTTTTTATGGTCAAATGACAATCACCTACCCTGCAATACCGGCAGGCCTGTTACTCTGGCGCGCGGCGGCATCCTTCATACTCTGCCGGGCCCTGTTAGTTATTTGGCAGGCATTTCAAAAGTTGAAACATGGGAGAGTAATTAAATAAAAATAAAAACGAAGATGTGGTTTTCCATGGCCACAATCAGATCGGGGATGTTAATTGAACGGATTGATAACGGTCTTATTTCCAAAAATGCAGTTTCCTTGTTGCATCCAATTAAAAGTTCTGTCATTTTATGAGTAGCCTTGTTCCCATCTGCCTTCCCGTGATCAACTAATTACCGTTACACCCTCAGCGCTAAGCCCCAGCAAGGCGTATGGCAAGGTTATTTTCGTCGTTTCAAACAACCCCCCCAATTGGACCGTTGCAATTACCTTTTAGCCGCTGGTATTTTAAGGGGCATTTTGGTAAATCTGAATTTCTGGTTGTCTGACGGCAGGTGAGGCGGCATCGGCCACGGTTTTCACCCTCCAGAATCGCTGCAGCTACGCCATCTGGCCAGGAACTCTCTCCGGCAACGGAGCAGCAGCCCTCGCCGACGGCGGTTTCCAGCTGCAGCCTGGCGCTTCCAGGTCCTTCCCGGCCCCGCCGGGTTGGTCCGGCCGCTTCTGGGCCCGCACGGGGTGCAGCTTCGACGACTCCGGCAACGGTCCCTGCACCACCGGCGACTGCGGCGGGAAACTGAAATGCGCCGGGGGCGGAGCCCCGCCAGTCAGCCTGGCCGAATTTACGCTCAACGGCGACAGCGGCAAGGACTTCTACGACGTCAGCCTGGTGGACGGCTACAACGTGGGCATCGGCGTCCGGCCTGCCGGCGGGACGGGGGACTGCCAATACGCCGGGTGCGTGGCGGACGTGAACGGGAAGTGCCCGGCGGAGCTGCAGGTGACGGCGTCGTCCGGGGCAGTGGTTGCGTGCCGGAGCGCGTGCGCGGCGTTCGGGTCGTCGGAGTTCTGCTGCACGGGGGATCACTCGCTGCCGTCGACGTGTGGACCAACGAAGTACTCGGCGATGTTCAAGGAAGCGTGCCCGAGTGCGTACAGCTACGCGTACGACGATGCGTCGAGCACGTGTACGTGCACGGGCACCGATTACGTGGTCACCTTCTGCCCAGCAGCAGGACGCTGATCCTTTTCCATCGCGGCCGCTGCTTCTAGGACTATTATTTTCTTCTTTTAATTATTTTTATTATATTCAGTTGGTTGAATCCCTTTTTGAATTTATTGAGAATGTGAATGTTTTGGATTGCTTTGGAATGTGAGATGATTTATGATGAGGACCCATTTTTCGAAAGATCAGAGGATTGGTTATGCGCTGCTAATGTTGTCATCGCTTTTTTTTGGGTGCAATGCTCTTTGGCTACAAACTTCGAAACACACATAGTGCTTGGCCTGGCACACCTTGACCGCTGCCATTTTTGGGGGTCAAAATGTGATTCTACAAATTTTGGGTGAAATATGAAAACGAGAATTTTGGCTGAAATATGAAAAAGCGCTCTTTAAACTGTAAAGGTTAAAATGTGATTCTACAATCTAAAGTTAGAATATGACTTTTACTAAGAAGTTCCGATTTGAAGCTGTTGGCTTTTACGAAGAAACTCGGATTTGAAGCTCTTCCAAAATGCTCTATTTGTAAACCCGCTTCTTGTAAGCAGTTAAAAAATACCATCAGGCCAAACAGGCCCCTAATCAGTTATTACGGGTTACAATTCAGCATGGCCGAATTTATTGAGATTTTGATTGATCATGGTATCTTTAATGGTATAATCATTATGATTA
>JAYJMB010065734.1:10432-23002 GCA_036873735.1 Pouteria campechiana
CCTTTATCATATCACATCATCCCTTCTTTTCCTCTACAATTTTATATTATTTTCTTTTTCAACTCTTTCCCATTCCTAACCTTAAGAGCTTAGCTAAAAGGGGAAGGGATTCAAGAAATTAATCATTGAAAGTTGAAGGGATATGTTAAACCATCAATCCTAACCGAACCTAATTTACATGTCGGGTCAAGTTCACCCCCATCCCTCCAGTCTAATGTTTTATTTATCCAACCCAAGCCCTACCAAAAATTAGGTTGGGTTGGTCTTGTTTGGAACTTTTGGTTAAACACTAGAGTTTCACCGCATTTTGATGAGAATGTTCTGATGCCGAGCGGAAAAAATGACTTGTTCATAATAACTTAATAAGAGAATCTGTTACTGAATTATTCACATGGAGTTTCAACCTTTTTTTATACATTTTCTTTTACAGCAACCTTTATGCCCTTTATTGCTAGTCAGTTTCGATAATATCTGCAAGACAGTTGCAATAATACCCATACCCAAAATTTTAATCTGTTGCTGGAACAGCAACAACCCATAGCTATAGGCACACTGATCATGCTCCTAGCAGTCTAGCACAATTACGTACAAGGTCCAAATTTTGAATTTCCAAAACCTTGGGCCATATGAAGTCAGAAACTTACGCAGGTCAAAACTGCGCATTGATTTGATAGCATGAAGACAAGAAAGCCCCTTGCACAATCGAGGGCATGCTGTTTCCTGCATTCCAATCTTCTGGCACTAAAACAATCGTGTCAAACTTTGCTAGCGTAGTATGTTTGTTTACACACAGGCGGACACAAGTAAGATGTGCCAGGTCTTTTATATACTGTGATTGTATGCCTTTCGGGAGGTATGGTCTGGATCCATGTTGCTTGGCTAGAAATGACAGTCAGTCACATAGCATTCCTGCAGGGGACTTGAAAGTTACATATTTACAATTAGAGTGCTTTTGGATAGATGTGCGATGAAATCTGGTCCCTCGCCCTCTTGTTTAAACTGAACTGCCAACCAGTGAAATTGCTTGCACACCTATGCACTTGAAAAGCAACATCTAGAAAAACAAGAATGACAAAATCGCAATTTCAGCCAAAACTGTATTAGTATGGCAATTCAAACATGGCAAATTACATTAGGACGGGGTTTGGAGGATGGAAAATTGTAGTATATGCTCCAGCAATAAATTCCCAGCTTGATTCAAAGTACCACTTTTTTGCGTTGCCCCTTTACCAGCCGAAAGGATTCTGTGATCACAAGAGACAGATTGATCCAGTTAAAAATGAATAAAAAAAGAGATATATCGCACAATAGTATGTCTCAAAAACAAAGGGTAAAGGTTTGATAATTACATTGAACCTAGGGAAAGGCTCAGAGTGAGATAAGCTGGAATCTCTGTAGGGGAAAAAGGATTCCCATCTCAGTCTTATTGCAAAAATCTTAGCATAATGGACATAGCCAGAATGGCAAGCTTTCCATGCTAACAACTTCCATGATGTGTTAGGCTAATATACAATTCAAACAATCCATTGCAATTCAGGGGAAAAGGATGGAGCAGCATTTATGAGGAAGAGCATTTTTAGAATAATGGTTAAAAAGCTTAAAAGGATGCTTTACAGCAAAAACAAAAAGTATGATCAATGAACATAAGGGACTAATGTAACTCAGATGGTGTGAAAAAACTAAAACTCCAGAGAGTATATCCTGGAAATAAGATAAGAAAAGTTGGGTATGATGGAAAAATGCAAATTGAGCATGCAAACAAGCATGAAAATTTCGAGAATGGAGAAAAGGCTAAGATGGTGCATTGCAAAGTGTATGACGATGTAGGCACACCAATTTTTTGAAAAAGTAAAAAAGAATAACGAAAATCATGTTCAGAAAGGGATAAGTTTCCAACTTTTGCCAGTATGTGTGACATGGGCCATCACCCCAAGCCTGGTCATGACAATGCGGGGGCTCAAGACTTTTCTGTTCTGATCCTAACATTTAGGGGGGGGAGGGGGAATGATAACAAAAGGAACTTTCTTGTAAATCTGTCTAGAGATTCTGAATTTCAATCCTAGTTTTTTAGTCTTAGAACCTTACCATCATCTTCTTCTTCTTCTTCTTCTTCTCAAGGTAAGCAAGGACTTCCTCCTGTTTTGAAAGAGCATCCTCCAAAGCCTGCATAAACAATAGTGAGTTATAGATAATCAAACAGAGTTATATACTAAATCAATCAAATTTAAAGACAGACTGAGATGAGAATATGGATGCAACTGGACCCAAGTTGCACTCTTAGATGTGACCAATATTATATAGTCAGAGAAATTAGAACACTAGATGCCAACATGGGGGCAAAAGCATCCACCTGGACAAACATAAAGACCATGGCGTACAGCAACAACACATTAGCAGAATTGTCAATTACACTGTCTCAAACTCGTCATTGCTATTTGTTTGCACTTATTTGTTAAGACACTGGAAGGTTTATGAAGGCCATAATTTGATGCATGGCCACCCCACTACGCTGCTATTATAGATGCAAGGACTCAACTTGACATCTCGAATGCAAATTTTGAAAACAGATTTTGAAATGCATGCTTGAATTGAACATGTTGTCTTTACATGTTCTCTCACACACAGTTTGAAGAAGGGAAAATTTTCAATGCATGAAATACAAAAAAGGCAAACATGGAAAGTAATGCAGACTGGTCATGAGAGGGCACAAATTAAACTTGTGTAATTGTGTAATAGGGTATCAACTCAATGCAGACTAATTGTGAGAGTGCACAAATTAAACAACTTACTAATATCATATTTTTGAGGTTCAAAGACTACCAGAGAAGATGAGAGGAAATAAAACCACCTCAGTCATAATTGGATAGTATTTGACAAGGACAAAAACATAGAATTGATGTGTCTTTGAATTTGAGGTTTGAAACACACCCAGAAGAGCGACTCACAGTTCATGAATGGACAACATGTTCATTCATGCATTCGCCTGGTCTACTGTCCACTGCATTGTATCAATCAATAAGACATGCCTTTTGGTGATGGAAATTGCCTACTTACTATGTGTTACTGATATTACTAAATTGGGTTAAAAGGTGCATCACTGATTATAGATATAATCATTTTGTAGATGACTCATGTGTGCTTCCTGTTCCCACCCTCTTTTAGTTGTTATGATGTTTACCTACCTTAACGATTCTACTTTTTTCTAATTATCACCTATAGGTTTAATTATTGCTCCTGATATTTTTATCCAAAAAGTTGAATCTAATGTATATTTATTCTCTTTATTTACAATCATTAACCACCCCCAAATTATGTCATGTCCTTTCCTCACCTTTCCTCCATAGGTCCAAATTCCACCTTTTCCTCCTCTTTTCCACCTCTTTTCCCCACTCCCAAAGAGAAGGGTGAAGCATATAAACACAGCACGCTGAAGAACCTCAGCATGCACATGTAACCAGGAATTCCCACAAAGACATGCTAAAGCAACATACACTCTGCATTAAAAGATGCAAAGAATTATCAAACGTACCTTCTTGGTTGATGCAAGCTCTGCTTCCAGTGCATCAACACGGCTTACAGCAGCATTCAACATTTCTTCCTGCTCAGCAGGCATCTGAGCAGGTTTCATGCTGAGAACAGTCACCTTCTCTTCCAATTCACCTAGGCGCTTCATGACGGCAGAGAACTGTGCTCCGGAAATGGTTTGGGCAGGCAACTGCTGAATTGCCTGGCACTTAAGCACCTTGTCAACGGAATAAAGATGAGAGTCACAGCCATCCATAGCCTTCTTTGGAATGTCACGTGTTACTCGCAGCATAGTTGCAATGCCCATAACAAAGGCCAAAACTCCCCCAAACTTAGGAGCTTCTGACATCTTGTAAGCTGCTGGCATGGAAAGCACTCCTGCAGTAAATTTTGCCAGTTATAAAGTCTCTTGCATGCAAGAAGAATAGGATGACTTAAAAGGAAAGAAAGAGATATTCTTTGGTCCTTGACACTAAAAACAATTTTGATGAATCAGTTCCTGGAGATGTTTACTACCACACTGTTTTTTAATCAACTCATGAACCAATACACAGCATAAAACATCAAAGAAAAGCTCGAAGGGGAATGTATAATCCAATCTATCAGCCATAGGCAGAAAGGCTTCAATTTGGAGAACTTCCCAAATTACTAGCTTTGAAATATGCTAAAAATATTCTTGTCCAAAACAATCAATGCTTTTCTTAGTATAATTAGGCATAAAACAATCCGATGCTTATAAAGTTACGAGTACCATTTGCAGGCGAAACATACAAGCATATTCGAAGTTTAAATGCAAGAAAGAAACTAAATTGCAATAACTGAAACGAACTTCTAACCAAAATATGAAAACATTCATTTCTCTTCCATTTATGAAGAAGATTTACATCTTAATGTAAGCAACCAAAAACATTAGATTGAAAGTTTGAGAAATAATTAAAAAAGGTGGTTTTCCCAATTACAAGAAGAATCTTCATCATGGACTCACAATGCATATTTGCATTTTCATCCAAGATGAGGCTTAATGGGCAATAAAAAAATGTTTTAAAGAAAGGAGTACCTTTACAGACAGCTGCAAGCTTTTCATCTTGTGCTTCTTTCTTCCAGCTTGCATCTACAACCTTATCAACCATTGGAATATAATCATCATATTTACGAGAATTGAGGGATTTTGGATTTCTGGCTGGAACCTGCAGATAATTCATTCGAACAGGAGAGAAACTTGGTTAAAAAAATGAGTGGGTATTTCTTGATGGGGTTAAATTTGAATGGACAGAAGAGATAATAATTCCAAAACAATAGGACTTTCTACTTGTAAATGAGAAACTAAGCCTAAAGTGCATAACCACATCATCCTGAAAATATTTCGGGACAAGCACCATCAATTTGACATCTGAACATTTTCAAATTTCGAAGCCTGCTGTTAGGGCCATCTCACACAGACTAAGTACGTCTCTCATCAGTGAGGATGGTATGTCTGAGTCAAACCATCCACCTCTTTCTCCTTGTCAACTTCTATGAAAGATTATTTTCATGCATGGCTGTCTTTTGAGTGGCATCACAGTTGTTATCCATTGCACCAGTGGTTGAATTTAAATGTGAATTCCCACACAGGTCAATACATCTACCATTGGTCATTTAGAACTATATGTTATCAGTTGGTCATCCAACTGATTTTGCTTTTTATGCTCATAGAACTTTGGTGGTTCTTTTTAAAAATTTCTTTGCAATAGGTTTTGGCAAGTGGTTCTAAATTCCATCAAATATCTAACCTAGGTAGTTTTCCTCCTCACCAGATTGCATCAGAGAACTGGCAAATTAGTTTTTGAGAAGCAAACACCCAAACCTCATTCAGAATGTTGAGACTCAATTCTCTATAATAATGTCTTCTAAATTGCTTATGAACTCATGAGCTAGGGGTCCAGCAATACCCTCAATATCAACAGTTACAATCCCAGGCCCATTAAATGGATGTCAAAAGAAATGCATCAGAAGATTGGCTTCCAGTTTGCAGGATTGTAGTTTTAATCAATTAATGTTCAATGTCCATATTCTGTTGTATTCCCATTTCTGCCAACGAGGAACTCATTATATTGACAGTCAAGACATGGGACTTTTGTTTGGAGAGGATTTGAAGAGAAGCCTTATCAATTGCGTCTACTTAGTCATAGTTTGTGGGCACTAAATGGAAGAAGCCTTAGATCCTAATCATGTCGATTTCTTTGGATTTTAAGGTTGACGTAGTTTTCATTCAGCGTATTGATAGAATAAAGGACTATAAGAGAGAATCATTGTTCTTTTCTTACTTGTTGAAGGATGATTCCAACTTGCCTGATTTCCCTTCTTCTATTCTCTTATTGCACGTGTTATACATATTCAATCTCAAGAATTGATAAGTTTTGAACTTTAGTTGGTATCAACACCAAAATTCATTAAAATCTCATCGACTGTCAGATTATAAATCAAGGATTGCATGAGAGACACATTTGAAACTATGCACAAACACATTAAATGGCAGCTAGTTTAGTGTCATAAACAAGCAGGGTGAAGGCCTCCAACATTTCTTTATATAATTTGTGATTGTCTCAACTGGATCTGAGCAACTTCAGCAATCTGATGAGGTCACAAAAGCCCACTGACAAATATTGTCCAAAGTAGATCCACATGATGGTGCCATGTTACATTAAAGTTATGCCTTCATTATTGCCATGCTTGGGTTCTGCCTTGTGGGAACATTCATGTCATTTTTTGTCCAAGGGGGGAAAAGATTCATCTAAATGAAAATGTACTCATGCAACTGACTTTACAGTTATTCATGGTTATGCCTCATTGGCATAAGTGGTTAATGTCCACAAAAGTGAAGAGGAGGCAGAAAAATAACCATCTAGTGAAACAACCAAGGCAGCGTGCTAGTGTATTAATATACTCATGGGGGGAAAGTAAATATTTGACAAAGTAGCTGCCTGATCAAAACCAAGTTGTTGCACTAACAGAGGACTTTCTAGGCCTAAATAGTAGCCGCCTGATCAAAACCAAGTTGTTGCACTAACCAAGAACTTTCTAGGCCTAAATATCTGGACAGAAGCTAAGCATTAAGCCAGGACCACGTACTTCATGAACAGGAGACAGTTGTGGATGCTCAATAAACTCCCGCTGGATTTTGTGCTCCCATTTGAAAGAGTCACATCCCTGTAAGTTGTGCATAAATGGGAAAAATACAGTGCTCATTGATCCTCAAAGAATTAGCATTAAGAAAAATAAGGTTGAACATGAAAGGAAAAAGTATAATTTACAAAAAAAGAAAAGAAAAGAAAAAGAAATGCTATTGAATTTTTGTGTGGTAAAAAATGAATGCTACCTTAGGGTGCACGACCTGATCTTCAGAAATCATTTTCTCATCAACAGTTGTGACGTTCCGACATTTTGCCTCACCATTTTGAACCATCTGGATATCAAAAATATTAGTTAAGAATTGATATATGCATTATATCAAGTAGAATTAGTTATTTTATTTTCTAAAAAAGGTCAAATTTGCATGTGTGCCCATAAGAATTGACAATATTGCACATTTGTCCAAAGGTCTGACAACATTGCTTGGGTACCCTTGAGGTTTATGATAAATTTTGTATATGTCCCTGATGCCAATATCTGTCACTTGCCATTTGGTAATAGCATCATTGCATCAACCTTCTCTTAAAAGACAAAAATACTTTTATATTATAGATATCAGTTCTGTGTTTAGAAAAGTAGTTTCTACCTCTCAATTTAGATTCAACATATTGTCCAAACTCCAAAGTATTTTAAATATAATGAATTTATTTTGCAGTAAATTTATCTAAATCAGTCATGTAGGTGTGAAACAATAAATGAAACCATTCAAAAGATGATTTCACCACTGAAGTTATTTCTTTGGTGTGGCCTACCTATTTGCTTATTTTGATCAATTTTGGTATAAAATAAGTAAATCATATTAAAAATGAACGGTTGGATAAACCTAAAATGGCATGTGAACCCCACTTAGCTAGGTAGTTAGTGGGGCCATTTTTCATGCCCTCTTAAAATATTTAGCATTGTTTGTTGATTTAACAGTGGTTCTTTGACACCATGGACACTACACTACAAATTTTAGGGGCATGCAAAGTCCAAAGCCAGAGGGACAGACATGTAATATCATCAAACCTCAGGGACATGAATGCAAGTAACCTCAAGAAAAAGGAAACAAAAAAGGTATTAAGTGAAAAAAATTTGGGGAAAAGAAGGCTAAAAGACCTTCAATATTTCTGGATCCTTCCATGGTCCTTTGTCAGAACTCAAACAACCACCTTCACATGTACAAGTACCTCCCAAGAATTCAGGCAATTCACTAGCAGAAATAAACACAAATAACAGCAGTTTTGGGTATCAAATACAGTACTAAACCAGGTTGATATTGCTCTTGTTTTCAACTATAAATCAAATGAAAGAAGAAACAGGTCTTTTTACAAGTTTCAGATAATGTCAAGTGACTGAAAATTCAGCTTGCTCACATCTGACCAAGCTTGAATATGAGTCCAACATCTACTCATGGCTAGGCTTCAAATCAAGCTGGCTTATTGAAGCAGAAAGACTCAATAATTACAGACTCAGAAAGTGAACCAATCTCTTTATCCAAGTTTTGGATATTTCTTTTAACAGTCAAATCATAAGATTATAAGAATGCACAGATGATTTGCAAAATACCTAGAAGAACAATATGAAAAAATACCATTTCTCTCCCACAAACTTACCTAGCATCAATTACTTCAAGCAGCTTGCTCTGATACTTGTTCCCAAGAACCTGAAAGACAAAAAATCACTAGTGATTGGGATTTAGTTGCTCTAGAACAATTACTGAAAAAACACTGAAGTTACCCCATACGTTGATCTTTGCAGCAGTCTTTGGATCAAGGAAAGACTTGACAGTGTTCCACAACATTCTGAATCCAGGACCTGCGTTGATGATGAACATGCGACACAATGTCTGGAGTACAAATAGCAAACAGATTAAAATGGCATCACAAGAACTTTGCTGAACCCAAACAAGATTTCTTGTGAATCATTCACCTCAAAAGAGACATAAAAAATACCTCAGGGTAATTGTCACCATCAATTTTCTGAAGACAGGTTATAAGCTCCCTTGCAGCCTTATTGAAATTTTTAAGTCCCTGAGGCAACATTCATGTGTCATAAACAGTGGAGCAGGACATTCCACAAAATAGGGAGCAAGTGGACAGACAAAATTGCTCCACAACTCCCAAACTAGTTAAAAAAGCCTTAGCTGATCAGCAAGCTTCCTTGTGCTGACTATAGTACATGCTAGCACATCCACTTAGAAAGGCAAATAAACAATTCAGTCTGGGCATTCAGCATGTCCAGTAGAAAGGCAAATGTGAAATTCAGTTGGTTTGGTCAAATCAGCAGGCCATGTCTGTATTTTTCTAAGACCAAGCAACTTTTCCCTAACATGAGTGCAATTGTTCATACATACCACTCCCTGTACATCCAGAATTGTTGTGCTTTGATCAATGTGACGTTTTGCAGCAATTGAGCAAGCTGGGAACTTGACAATGAAGTTTCTCTCAAACTCCTGCACATGGTATTTAACATAACGATCCATACTTGTTACTTGCATCAACTTTGTATGATCAACTTTGCCCAATGACTCAATGTAAACGGGTCTTCCATCCTTGTCTACCCCATGATGACCTTGAGGGTAATGTTTGTGGACTTCATCAATTTCTTGGAATTCAAAATCCTTCAAAGCGAAATAATTAGCATCAAGGCTCAGCAACATAAAAGACTAGATAAACTGAGAGGGCCTATCTTTTAGTCAAATAACAGAATCAGCAAAACAAGACAACTGAAGCTGACAATAAATTGCTGGTTTGAATGTATGATGGTGGTGGTGATTTCTTGAACTTTGTAATGTATCTAATACCTATATTTTTTTTGTCTGCCAGATGTTTGTAGTTATTGAGTGTTGAAGGGTCGGGGACATCTTTTCAAGGTTTGAAACCATCATTATAAGTTGTTCAAATAGCAGCTTGTGCCTTCCATTCATGGTTATGATTGTAATATACTAAGGTGAGCAACAGAAGAGAGTATATCTGCCATATGGATATTAGATAATTGATGTGCACAACTTGCACCTAAATGTTATTTGCATTGCTGCTAGCAAGCACTTTTTTTTCCTTGCCTTTTAAGACCATAAGGGGGAAAAGCAGCAGAGATTCACTTAAGTTGGAAAGCCAGATGATTCCTTGAAGAAATAGTAAAATATGGAAAGGTATTGTTGTCCATTATAAGAAAATTATCACACTATAAATGCAACAAAGATGTAACAAACAAATAGTTGAAAATGGGCACATTTATCAGGCCTGAGGAAACATTATTACCTCCAAAATTGTGTCAGCACCAAATTCCTTCCTCCATTGAAGCATATCAGCCCACATTTGCTTTGTCTTCTCAACATCAAATTTCCTGGCCTTCAAAAATCTGCATCATATGATAAAAAGATCACCAGCATGCCAGTGGAAAATAGCAGCTGCAATTGTAGTTCATGGAAATCTTAGAAAGACACGTCTTTTCAATTCTCACCAAATGAACTCAATCCTTTTATTCACCTACTCTTCCACACAGTCACCATACCAAGCTACCAACATGCCTACAAACACATCCATATCTCAATGCATATGCAAAATAATGACATCAAAGGGGAAAAGTTCAACCTCAGCATCATATGATAATCATCATGTCTTGCAGGTAGCAATTCTTCCAAAACAAGAGCCTGACGGAACACATCAACTGCCTGTGCCTCCTCAGCATCATGGACATCATCAATGGCAACAGACATAACCCTACTGTTTCTTCTTCCTTTTTTTGTCAATGAGTTCCTAAGCTTCGAGGAGGCATTGATTGCTTTCTTCTTTAAAGACCCCATTCTTGTCTCAGACATATCTCCTTCAAGACCTTTTCAAACAAGTAATGGAAAGGTCAATCAAAAACTTACTACTAAATTTTGTACGCTCAAATTTTGGTTTGTGATGAGCACAAGAAGGTACTTCAGAAAAAAATTAGGCAAATATTAATAAATACAACTCGTGTCTTCTAATGGTTCACAAGAGAGAAGAAGAAGAATGAAGGAAGGAAGGAGAAATGAGAGTGGTGTCCACCTGATTGTTAAAAAAATGCTTCGTAAACAAGAGAGATGAAATCCAGGGACTAATTAGTTACCCGATCTTGGTGACCGATCCATAGGTCCTGATGTAACTTCCGTCATGATGTCGCACACGCGAGCTTGTCAATCTGAGACGAGGGAGATTCAAGCTCGCATATCAAAAGGATCAGGACAGCTGCCCGCCCCAAACACCTACATTTCCACCAGCTCAACATCAAAAACACAAACGAATACAGGAAATTCCACAAAACTCACCGATCTCTACGTTCACTTTAGAACCATTGCACACAAAAATCAAAACTATTATCAATCCGGTGCATTCCAACTTCCTGATACATAATGAAGAATAAAAAAAAAGACGAAATTTTCCAGCATTTAATCGCATTAAAGAACAGAATGCAATTCTAAGCACACTTAAATACATGCATGCATTTTGGTTCACAGTCGGAATAGCAATATCCAGAAATCGACGAAACGCGTTCATTAAATCGAAGAAACTTCTGCATTCAAGAAGCTCGAAATTCTCATTGCATCGAAGAGACTTCTGCAATCAAGAAGCTCGAACTTCTCATTAAATCGAAGAAACTTCTACATTCCAGAAGGTCGAAATTCTCAGCGGAAGGAATTTCGGGAGAAACCGAAAATCTGTGTTTTCAAATTCAGAAACTTCTACATTTTGTGCTGAGAGATAAAAATGTTCTAAAAAAAATCTATGTTCTCAAATTCCGATCTCGAAAACAAGTAAAAACATCTAAATTTTCATCAGTAGAAGGACAACGAAGCTTAAAATCAGAGTATTCAATAGAAACAATGCAATTAGTGTGGAGATGTAGTGCAGAGACAGGAGAGAGGAGGAATGGAGAACGTACCCCGGGAAACTGGTGGGATTCGACGAAAGGATGGAGTATAAATGACCGAATAATCCTCCCGGAAGGAGAAAATAGCGCCGGGAGAGAGATGGTTGTTGACAGGGTCTGGCCATCCGATCTTCTACTTCCACCTTTCTCTCAGAAATGAGATTTCAGCGAAGTAGACAACCGAAATGCAGGCCCCTCCGTTCAAATTTTAGAATACGCCATCCGCGCGATGCGCTTCGCGCGCGTATTTAAGCTGTGTTTCCGGCTGTTCGTTCCGGCGGGTGAGAACTGGGAAGTTTTTTTATCTTAATAATTTTAATTTCTCACATTATGATTTTTTATTATTATTAGTGGTATTAAAAATTTACTTATTTATCTTTATTGAACGAATGACATCGTTTTTAAGATAATCACAATCAATCCACTGCACGCAAACATAAAAAAATAGCACGAACCATTTACTCCAAGCAATAACATTTATAACTAGAAAATCATGCTTTTTATTTTTTTTTGTATATACGTTATCAATTTACAGAATAAAGGTTTTTACTGGAATTTAAATGAATAAAGTAGTTTCCATACTAACTCGAAATTATATTTTATCAGTGTTATCACAGCAGGATGGGTGATTAAACCTACGAGTCATTCGGACAGATTTTTATTTAAAAAGATTAAATAAATAATAAAGTATAAATTTAAAAATTTTAAATTATAAATATTAATATAAATATTTTACATAATATTTATTACTTTAATTTATGCTTTTATTTTATTAATAATATTAAATTTTTTAAATTTACTATTGGACCAAACTGTCCTAGACCAGACTGGTTCGCAATTGAATCGGTTGGACGGGCCGGTTTCGGATAATACTTATTTGGATTGCATTAAAAACATATTAATGATTAAATTTTATGATTTTTCCCATGCGTAATTAATTGAAATTAACATCTCGGGTGTTATAACTGTGGTGTTTTGACTACGTCCAATTATTGC